>JACEGR010004411.1:0-87814 GCA_014170235.1 Listronotus bonariensis
AAAATGATCTAGGATATTTTTGCATCATTTTTAGATACCAAAACCTGAATGCCTTGGTTATGTATCTTCTTTTTCTAAAATGTCGGTGTAACATTCCTTTTTGTAATAAAAGCCTATTTTTTTTATTTACTTTTTATTTTGTTTTATATTAGTGTATTTTATTTACAATATAATAAAAGTGCAATATATACAAGCATACATAATCATACACATAATTTATATGATTTTGGAAACTATCAGAAATATTAAGTAGGGTGCGAAAACTAAAAGGGATAGAACAAATCCAGCTGCACAATCTCGATTTCGATTTTTATAATTAATGTAGTGGTGAAATTAAATCATGGCTAACTTTATTCGTTTTGGAAATAGAGAGTGTTTTTCAAATGTTTTTCAATTTAGCCAGGCACTTGTAACTCGCTTACTATTTGGGATAGAAAAAAACTGTAAAAAGGCAAGTTTTTATGACTTTTACGTAGATTTTAGTGGCGTACCTAATTTTTTTTATATTGCCGTTTATTTTAAAGTTATAACACAAAGTTTTTTTAAGGTAACACCCTGTATATTTTGTCACCAATAGAAAGGTATCCTTAAAAGCCGTAAAATAATACCACATTTAATATATTTAATTATTCTTACTTTCGAAAATGTAGTTATTACCAGGGGTTCAATAACTAAATGATATTTTTTTTTAAATACCACATTTAAAATTATTTTCTCTAATATTATCGAAAATATGGGCTTCCAAATATTATTGTGTAATATTATGTAATAAAAATTATATCTACTATTTTTTAGATTTAGTTAATCATATTTCCAAAAGTATAAATAATAAACATACTATCAAAAGTGGAATTTTGTTAAAGCTCTATAAAATGTCTCTGCAATGGTAATAAAATATAAAAATATAAATCAATAAAAATAACCTAATGGCAATATTTCCGAAACTTAAAAAAAATAAATATACATAATTTTTTACAGCTTTTAGGAAGAATTTTACTGATAATAAAATATACAGGGTGTTCTATTTTAGAAGAATCCAACTTTTATGAAAATAAAAAAAGTAAATGGAAAAAACATAGGTACGACACTAAATTCTACGTTAAAATACCTAAAACATTCCTTATTCCTAAATTAACAAAATTTGACGCTCTGTATCTCCAAAACGAATCGAGTTAGCCATGATTGACTTTCACCATTGAATTGGTTTCAAAATTGAAATCGAGATTGCGCAATCAGATTTGTTCTGGTTGGGTCTCTTTTAGTTTTCGCTATACCCTGCAAGGTCAATATAAAGTCGCCACCCTGTACAAGGGTACAAAGCGTTATTGTGATAGTTTCTAAATTCAATAAACATTTTGGGAGACACTATATACAAAGACTGCTAATTCTATTTTCCTAACTATTTTTACTTGGTACAATATTGCATTTTCAAATTTGAATTTAAGTATTATTTAGTTATTTATCTAATCTGTTGAAATGTTTTAGAAACAGCCAAGGTCACATAGGGTGAAAAAATATTCCTTTGAGTTCGGTATCACACAGTTTTTTACTTCTTCTAAAACAAAAACTTTCAATTTATTTTTTGGCACTAGCTAAACGACCGCCGTCGGCATGGTAAAAAGAAAAACGCCGTCCGCCATTTTTATCTATTTACGTATATGAAAACCGCCAAAAATCTAAATTAATTTGTTATTACCGGCGGTTATTACTAATTTTATCGTTAGATTCTTATAAAAACCTCCGAATATAAGTAAACTTAACCTTAATAATTATTTATATTATTGTGCCAAAAGAATTTATTTTAATTGTGGTTGTATTGTTAAATATAATCTTTTAAAAATGAAACTGGCTAACACGTTTAACACCAACAAAGATTATGTTGATGATCTTAATAGGTATTCAAAAGGAGAATGGATCTTTTTAAAAAGACACACCATAGTATAAAACCACAAAAATATTTTTCCACGACCGTTAAAAAAATGCAGTTTTTTTAATCGTTAACATGAAGATAGAGTACTCCATTCTAGTGCACTACATAAAGTGTTAAAAAAGTGAACTGTTGTATCACATCGAAACTCTTACACTACAATAAACTAAAATTTCAGTTAATGCAATGTAACAGGTAACAGTAAACGTGACATCAACTAAACCAAACGATCAAGTTACTTTTGATTTCGTCATTATTTATTTTAGTTCATGTGTCACTAGTTTCAAAATTTGACAGATTGCAAATAATTTTAATAGAAATATTTAAAATTTATAGTAATAATGAATTTGGATGACTAAGTAATTGATAATGAATTTATACTATTTTAGTATTATTTCTACAAACAGTAAGTACATACAATTTTTTGAAATTAAATCATAATGGCATAGTTATGATAAGGATAATTGTCTTTTAAAAATAAGGAGGATTTGATTTTTTATTGCAATTTAATGGTTGTGCTGCAAAAATTAAAATTAATAGAAATAAATAAATAGATCATGTAAACTAGTAATGTGGTAATCTTTTTACGGTCGTAGGAAAAATATAATACATGCATAAAGTGTCTTTTTTACTCATGGGATTGCCGCACTCGGCTTGTGCTGTCAAACTTCCCATTCATTAAAAAATTATTACTTTATGCACTTGTTACATAAATTACCTTTTCTGTTGGATTGATTCTTTAATAATCGTATTTGTCATGAAAGTTATATTATCTTTTAAGATCTGCAATGGCAAATATGGATATTAAAAAAACTCAGAGGGTAAGTAAGTAATACCAGATAGAAAATAAAACTACATACACAACATGGTGTAAATGTATTTTTAGAGGTTGTAAAGATATTTGGGAGTTGCAGTACTTTTACTAACCCAGTATGCAGGGCCGTTCCTGGCGGGGTTGCAGCAGGGAGAGTCGCACGGGGTGACAAAAATTAGAGGGCGGCATTTAGCCAAATGAACGGGGTTTTTTGATAACACTGGAATATATGGTGCGGACTTTATTTTGCTCTTTAAAAACATTTAGGAAGAAAGAAAAGTGTTAATCAATGTGGAAAACTTTAATAAAGGATTTAGTTATGTATTGTAAAAGCGGAGATTTTCTTCTGGCTCTTCAAAAATTTTAGCGGCCAATTTATTTTTCTGCACAGGGTGACAGACGACCCAGGAACGGCACACTTTTTAATTTATTTATTGGTTTTATTTCTTTATGCACTTATTTCAATTGTATTACCTCGACTTTTTGGTTTACATATTCCCTTTATGGCCGGCCAATGGAAATTTCATATTCCCTATATTATTCTCTGTAAGGCTAATAAAAGGGCCATTTTCTTGTCTTGGACTTTCATCTTCTTTACCTTGTAACTTTTTTCTCTTTCCACAGATTATAAGTTTCTTTCACTCTTAATTCATGCATGCTTTAAATGGCAATACTTTAGTTTTAGTTCAATAAAACGATCAGTTTTTTTCTTTCCGCTAAAAGACTCCTGGCTTCTCTTTTTTAAAAGACACATTCTTCTTTTGAATACCTTTTAAGATCTTCGACCAAATCTTCGCAGGTGTCAAACGTGTTTCAAAGAGTTTGATTTTTTTATTGCTCAATAAAAAATATAATATTTAACAACAAAACCACAAGAAAACTAAACGCTTATGGCACAGCAAAATTAATAATTATTAAGGTTAGGTTAACTATTATTCGGCGGTTATTATTAGCTTTTATAAGCAAAGCCGCCGGGTGGCGGCATCTACCGATAAAATAAGTAATTTCTAATTTATTGAGATTTTCGGCGGTTTTCATAAATATTCATATGTAAATAGCTAAAACCGGCGGACGGCGATTTTCTTCTTATAATTAGGAGCCGCCGGCCAGTGCCTTATTTTTTATTGAATTGATTTAAAGATAATGGTAATTTCACTAATCTATCTTTTATTTAAAAGTCAGTTTTCTAACAACGCTGTTGTAGATTTTGCTAAACATAACTTTAGTTAATACCCATATAAATTATCTCATGGATTAGATTAATTTAAATTAGTTAATATAATATATATATATATATATATATATATATATATATATATATATATATATATATATATATATATATATATATATATCCTTTTTTTTTTAATCAAAACATATCAACAAAATAAGATGCCTTCAAAAGAATCCAAAATAGGGTAGAACCTTAAGAAAACGTTGATTTTATGTCGTGCCAAATCAAATAATTTTTAGATATGAAAAAAAATCACAAATGAGGAGGTGATCTGCAAACTGCAGTTTTTAACAAAATCAACAAAACCGAGTTATGTATGGAATATTATATTTTAAATAGTGTTCCATGGCCAAATTATAGATTTCCTTAAGTATTTGTATTCATTCTATCCCAACTTCTTAAAAATGTTTGACATTTTATTCAAGTGCACAACAGAAAGCTGTTTTTTTAAATAATTTCTTATGCAAAAACTGCGGTTTGCAGATCACCTCCTCAAATAATGGCGAAAATAGTACTAACCGTTTTTTTGTCTTAATTTTATTGCAAAAATATTTCTATTTTTTTTAATTGAAATTCTTTTGTCCTTAAATACACAAAGAATACTTACCACTAATCTCAATCAGACTAGCATTTTTTTGCTGCAGGACAATATAAAACTCCTTTAGATTCGAAACTTTACCAACCACCCAATAATCATTCATTGTTTTCACTATGCTTTCACCAGCATGTCCAAGTAAATGATTTTTGTCTTTCATATCAGCCATTATTCGCAAAGATTCTCTACTACAGGCAATATTTCCACTTTGTTTGTTGTCTAAATGAACCTAAAATCAAATTATAAGAAGTTTTTTTTTAATTTTTGATAAAAACCGACCAAAAAAATGGTTTTTCCATTTATATGAAATATTTACAGAATCAAAAATTACACGATCCTTCAAATCAAACATTTTTAAAAATCAAAATGCTAACTATATAAATTTAATTTTAAGACATACGTTGCTTACACGTCATCGTTTTAAAATGTAAAGTAATTTGCAAAAAATGAAACAAATTAAAAGCTCTTTTCTTACTATCTGATATGAAATTAACAAGTTAAAAAAAAACGCAAAATTGGACATAACATGTATTGATCGGGTTAAAAACAATGCCGAAGATCCTTTAGACCCAAGTTTTACAGCGGATTAATGTATTCCACAACTGTTTTACTTGTTTAAAGTAAATTAAGTTAAAGGTAAATAAATTAACTAACAGAGCTTGTGATTTAACGAACCGATTTTTGTGCTAAGGACCCGCACGATTCCTAATTTATCATGGCGATCAAAAGTTTTTATTGGAAGAACCACCCAAACCTTCTCCTAAACTCCCTCCGACCCGCCCAGCCGTCAAAAGGCGCTTTATCAAAACGTTGGAACTACGATACGATTGAAAAGCAGGCTTGTGGAAAAATTTGAAAATTCGGTTACGTTATAAAATCAGTGGGGGACATACAACTAAAATATTTTGACAATTCTACCATTTCTGGGTATACCGGAAGTGAATATCAACTTCCTTATTTTAAACGGAACACCCTATATATTAACAACTTTTTAGATTCTTTATAAAAATTTAAAACATAAGTATCTATACAAGGTCAAAAACGGGTGGACCTAGGTACAGGTTAAATATACATAAATTATCTTTAGAATTTTACGCAGAACGATAGAATAAATAATATACAGGGTGTTCCATTTAAAATAAGAAAGTTTACACTAACCCCGGTATAACTGGAAGTGATGAGAACTGTCAAGAATATCTTGGTTGTATGTCCCCACTAGCTTTATAATGTAAATAGATTTTAAAATTTTCCAAATCCTACTTTTCGAGAAATCGATCGCAATAGTTTCCGAACCTATATCGAACCGAAGGACGCCAAAACCCTGGGGCTGGTTGGCAACTCCCCTAGGGGTGAAAAAATTTTTGTATTACATTTTAACCACAAAAATCCATTCCATACATTGTTTTTATGACAATAATATTTGCGACTGAAGGTAGAGATCTACTCAATAGTAAAATCTGCCACGGCGTCATCAGTTTTGTCTCGCTTTAAATTATTCCCCTGTTTGCTGCTCGCACACTAGTTAAACGATGCGTTTAGATAGACAGCGATAGTTGATTGCCGTCCTTTGTATGACGCTTGTGGCATTTTACTATTGAATAGATCTTTAACACTTTTTTGACGATTTAATGGGGTTTTCGCCAATAACTCGTTTTAAAAAGATGAACAAAATTATTTTGTTATTATTTTTCTATGACCAATACAAACTGAGAAACGGAGTGTTAATTGTTAGCTTTTTTTCGTCAAATGCTAAATTTAATAGATTCAAAGGCAGTAGGGTTTTTAAGAGCTATAACTCTCTATTGGTAGCATTTCTTAAAATCCCGTAGTTTTTAAATGAAGTGAGTTTAAGGGCTCGAAAGAGGTGCTGCTCGTTCGTAAATAGAGGGTTTTAAAGACTACATCCCGCAAAACATTCACTGTATAGTACACCTGCGCACAGATAAATCTTAGTAATTTAAATACCTGCAATTTAAAACTTTATGATTTTTTTCTTATCCCCAGTATTTTTGGAGTTATTTAGAAAAAAGGGTGTAAAATATAAAATTGTAAATAATCATTTCTCACTTTAAGCTACAATTTTCCTGAAATTAGGCATTCAAAATTGGTCAAACTTTTTGGATGTATTATTAATACATGCATAAAGAGAACTGCAAAACGGTAAAGGTCAATTTTAATTAGGGGTAGTTGGGATGTTGCAACAATTGATTTTTGTAGAAAAAATTAGATACTCACCTTGCTTTTATCCTAACTTTCTTAATTTTTATGCTAGAAAATTCTTCTTTTTTAAAAAAAAAAAAGAAAGTCTTATTAGGTAGTTTGAAAAAGATTTTATAATTTTTCTTTAAAATATGCCGCATGTTCCCTTTTTTCACTTTAAATCTATTAAAGTTTACATTTTAGGAAAAAAGGAACCATTAACACGATGCATCTTTGTTCGCATTGGTCGTAAAAAAATATAATGGAACAATTTTGTTTGTCTTTTAAAAACCTACAATTTTTGTTTTCCACAGTTTTTTTATTAAAATGCATAGGTTTCGAGTAATTCGCGAAACCCCATTAAAAACGTCGTTTTTTTGTGGAAAAATTATTACTTTCAATCGCGAATAACTTGAAAGGTATTAGTTTTATGAAAAAATATAAAGAATATTTTGTGCTTAAAATCACTTTTTCAATCTATTTCTTTTGTTAAAATGTAATATAAAATATCACACTCTAGGGGGTGCACACCCAGGGTTTAGGCCTCTCGATATAGGTTTTGTAACTTGTGCAATTTCTTATCTTTTGTTAAAATTTTAAGTCGATCCATGCAGGACCAAAAATGCCTGGTAAAATGCTTCATTTCCTGTACTATGACAGTGGCCTATAAAAAGTTCTTCTACTTGCCGTAACTCAATACGACTCAGTTGAAGGACCTGAATTAATTTCTTGAAAGGATCGCCTAGTGTCTCCTACACGTCTTTAGCCAGGTGATGTTTGCTAACGATCTGGATAATGTTGTTCAGACTGTCCAACTGTTTAGACAGTTCAAGTACTGGTTATGGACCGTTGACAGATATGGGAGACCACCGGCTTAACGTGCCTTCCGAAGCACAATTTGAGAAAGTTTACTAGGCAGAATATGACAGAGTGAGAGAACTTGGGTATCTGATTGGTCTATTTCATAATAAGGGATATAATCAACTAAATTTCATTTTAGTTTATGTAAAGTAACATATAAAAGATTTATTAACTAATGTGCAATATTTCTGCTTAACTCTACTACTCTAAAATCTGTACGAAATTAAACTTACAGTGCTCTTATAGGCTAGGTTCATCTTGTTGAAATAAATAAATCTAGGGGATGTTTCAGGTAAACTACAAGGTGAAACTACTTGTCTCGAACAGTATTCTGCTATATCGGTCACTATTGAAGTTAATCTTGGATTAATAAATGCATCTAAAGTTTTGAAAAAGTCCAGAGTTAATTCCGTTTCACCTAAAAAATAAACCCAAATTTTTTAATGACAACCTTTAACTACTGAGCTAGGGGCCTCCCAGGCCTTTCTAATAAAATATTAGAACTAGCCTAAATATGTCTTTGCTTTTCCGACCTTAAAAATAAAATATTTAAGAATACCTTTTACAAATAGGCACACTGTGGCACTGAGAGCTCGATAGACAACAAAATGATATTCTTTAGCTTCCCCACTGCTAAATAAATACACTTTGGGGATTTTTCCAACCGTTTTGGCCTGCTTTAGGTTTGTTGGTCCCGTAATAAATCTACCATACCTTAAAGCTGCAAAAGGGGAAGGAGAATTTCTTGGCATTGAACCCCCTGCAGCTCAGTTTCCACGTTTGCAGGTAAAAGTGTACCAATCAGGTACTGGTAAACTAATTGCAAGTCACTTGGATCAATGCCACCCCTAAAACGTAAAAAATAAATAGTAATTTTTATAAATAAGTTAATAAATTCATTTAATTATTAATTTTTAGTAATTAATTTAATGATAAGAACCCTTTTAAAACCTTTTTAGGGGGTGGGTTCCTTTTAACAAGTCTACCACGAATATTCATACCGCCATATATGGAAGAGGCGTTTTACCCTGACTGTCAATGTCAAATGTTTCGGGTGTCGGGCTGAGCGAACGCGTCACTTTTTTGTCGGACAAGTTTACCACAATGTTTTATATGCAATTTATAAAGATTGCGCCAGAGATGGTAAGGGTTATAAATCATGAAACCATAAGGCTCAAAGTCATGGACTAAGGGTACATCGTTATACTTAATCCAATTCAACCGATCAGATAAAACTTAATCCGACAAAAAATTGTAATATACACGTTTTAGATTAAGTAAGGGATTGGATTGAACGCCATAAGTCAATCCGGTTTTTCAGACGATTTGAATTGAATCAGTCGGATCAGAGGTTAAATTTATACGATATTCACGGTTTTGAAAAAGGTTTGAAAATGACAGTTAGGTAAAACAGCTGATAAGTGCAAAAACGAAATAGTGGAAAATAAAATAAGCATAAATATTTGCTAAAATATTGTTACAGTGTTTATTTAGTGGTTTGCGTTATTATTTTGTCTTATTTTCTGAAATTAAATGAAATTTATTTAAAAAATATCACAAAAGTAAGGTTAGAACTTTATTTTTATTTGTTTGCTTTCTTTGTCATTGTATATCCTTTTCTTTGTCAAATCTAAAAAAAAGTTAAGAAGCGGATTATCTGCATCCGATAAATTCTAGGACGAAGGGCACAGATTATGTTTAATGCAATCCGTCCAATCGTATTCGATTTTTACGATGTATCCTTAGTCATGTTTTGGATATCGGACTAAGCGAGTTTCGTGACTGTAAGCCTTACCACTTTTGGCACAATGTTTAAAAATTGCATGTAACGCGTTCGCCCAGTCCGACCTCCGAAACATTTGACATTGACAGACTGGGTTAAAGCGCCGACTCCATATATGGCGGTATGAATATACGAACCCTCCTAAAAAGGTTTTAAAAGTGTTATTATCATAAAGTGCATTTTATTACTGGCCCAGACAATAACATTAAAATGTACTTCTTAGAATTTCATTCCATAATGTACTTTTTAATAAATTAGTTACCTAACTACATGTGTATCACACATTTGGATTATATTATTTTAATAAAATATACCGGATGATACAGCATACCACTTTTTAGGTATTAAAAAGAAACCACACTTCTTGCAAAAATGAAGGAAACAAAAAAAAATCAAAATTTCTGGGTAAATCTTAACAGGCTGCATTTCAGTAAAAAAATGGTCTTAAAGGAATTAAAAAAATAAGTTCTTGAAGCCTAAAAATTATAGCTTTCAGTTTTTTTGGGGTAAAAATTTGTAGGAGCTGCGGACCTGCGGTGCTTATGCAATCCTTAGATGAAGCACGTAAAGGAGATGAGTAAGGATTCGCCCTTTTTTACCCATTATAGTCACGAAAATTAAAAGTTCTAATCAAAATTTATTTATTATGTCTGTTATATCCAATTGTTGAAAAGTAATATAAAAATAAATAGCAAATTATATAAAACGGTTATCAAGCTTGGTACATTTGTTAAAATTTTGTTATTTTGATTTTTCTATTTTTCTATTAAAAAAACAATTGTCAAGTTGTCACGTTGTGCCCCAAAATTATCTTCAGTTCTTCGAAGACTACAGTGAATAGGCTTCTAAATCAGCATTAATTTGGTTTAGTGCGTCGATAAAAATAACAAAATTTCAAGTAATATACCAAGTTTGATGGCCGTTTTATGTGACTTGCTATTTATTTTTTATACTACTTTTAACAAAATGTAAAGACCAATACCTAAACTTCTTTTGGATATAATAAATTAATTTAGATCTTTTAATTCTCGTGATTATGATGGGCGAATAGGGGCTGATCTTAACCCACCTCCTTTTTTTCCAAATTATTTAAATTTTGTTTAACGCGGTTGCATAGACTTGTTTATTTAGCTTCAAGGTGCTTATTTCGGGACCAAAAACGACCATTTCTTCTCTGAGATCTGAAATTTAAATGCAAAATAATTCTTTTTCATTTAACAACGATATGTCTGTCACTACTGGTCATACAGAAAATGGACAGAAAATTTTATTATCTGTAGAAAATTTCCTACAAAATACAGGCACGAGTACAGATTTTTTGCCTCGAATACTTCATTGAAAATAGTAAAAACTTTTTTCGCGTGTTTAGTTAAATAACTATGTCTTCACTGATATGGACAGGACAGCTCAGGTTGAAGAGAAATTTTACAGCCTGAAATATATAAAAGAGGCCCTTAAATTTTTAAATCGATCGGTTTAACGTTTTTTTTTTTTGACCAATTGATCAAAATTTAAGATAAATTAAATGAACAAGGTTTTTGTCCTGTAAATTAACATAATCTTTTTAAGAATCAAAAAATCAATTTTCTGACTGCTTACATAATTTTGTGTTTTTTGAAGACTTCCAAAAATAAAAGAATCAAAAATTGTTTGTTTTTAGGAATTGTAAAAATTCAATTATTTAGAAAATCATGGACCCTATTAGGTCTCAATTTTCCTTTAAAAGAACTGAGTTGAGAAAACTTATCTGCGAAAAATTTGCGATAAGTGTCCTGTGAAGTTTCTTTAAAAACTCGGTAAATCAGCCATTAGCAGCAATTTTTTACTGTTAATACGCTTTAAAACAAAGCGATTCAGCGGAAAAACAACCCAGCAGTGGGCAAGTCTCTGAACGCTTCGCTTCTTAGTTCGACATTTCAGTTAAAAATATAACCAAAATTTGACAGATGACTAACAGAACTTCCCAAAGGTCGACATTTGCGCAAGCCCAAATAAATGCTGAGTTTGGTTAGCATAAATAAAGACAGCTTTGTAAAATGGACATCTGCTGAGTTCAAGCAGCTTGTCATCCGGTCGGGTGAACGCGACCGCTTACCAAGCAACTCAGCCGCTGAAGTCGGCTGAACGTACCCATTACATTTTCTTGCTAAACAGTGACGTCATATACGTCACGTATTTAACCGGACAATGGTTTAAAAACAATATAGTTATCCTTGTCGGGCGGGCATATGCATTTAACTCATTAAAAACTTTGTTTAGTCATTTTTTGTAAACTTTTAACATGAATGTAAATGACAAGTGAAAAATTTTTATATCCGGTGTAAACTAAAGTTACCTACATATTAACCCTAAAAAATAAAAATAATAATCATAACCTAGAAACTTATTGGGCTGTGACGCAATGGTTTGAAAACCTACATTTTCTTGATTCTAATATTATATTGTTATTTTCGAATATGATTTGAACCACTCCGACGAATGCGTTTAGCAAGAAAATTTGACTCTAATTATTTTTTCAGTAAAAAAATTTAAAAAAAAACAAGAAATTTTGCAAACAGTCGAAAAAATTATTTCTTTTATTTTTAAAAAGATTACGTAAAAAATTAAAAGGACTTTAAAAACCTTGATCCTTTAATTATTTCATTTTTAATTTTGATCGGCCAAAAAAACCGTTGAACCGATCGATATAAAAAATTTAGGAGGCGCTTTAAGATACATCAGGCAGTAAAATTTCCCTTTAACCTGACCTTTTTGCCTATATCAGCAAAGATAGAGATAACTATCCAAAATCGCGTAAATACTCTTTTTTTTACTTTTTTCAATGAAATGTTAAGGTGAAAAAATTCTTTGTTCACTGACTCTTAACTGTATTTCGTAAGAAATTTTCTACAAAAATAAAATTCCCTTTCAATTCGCTGTACGACCAATAGTTACAGAGATATTGGTAGTTAAATGATCCTTTTTTATTAAAGATTTGATATACTCAAAGAGAAAAAAGATAAAAAAGCTATGCGACCTATGCATTGGCGTAGCTCAAAATATTTTGCTCATGTCTGTACATAAAAAACAAAAGGCAAAAAATTAGATTTTTTTTTCGTTCTTTATTTAACAATCACATGAGAACCGAAGCTTCTATTTTTTTCCCAAAATATCTGTAAACTAGAATATTTAAGCTTCCAGAGTAAAGATGAAGAAACAAGGTTTAAAATATTAAAAACACCACTTTAATTAAATCCAACTTAATCGGTTCCAGCGATATGACCATCCAAATCGGGTATTCGGGTAATTTTTATTACCGCAATTTTGTACTCAATGAAGATATTGACTTTAAATTCAAAAGTTATAAAGTACTAGTCAGGAGCTTTAACATGACGTGCCACAAGACACCCCTCTCAATAGACCTTTTCATCATACGACGCGACGTGCGCAAGCCGCCATATTGAAGTGGCGGTAATTTAAAACATTCGTACTGTTTCCATGGAAAAAACCATCGATGGTGCTTCACGTTATTTATGATTAAGTTGAAACTGACAGTTAAGAAAAATTATAAAGGTGCCTAAAATATGGGTGTCCACAAAAAAGAAAAAGAGAGGGTCACCTGTTGTTTACTTGTTACAAACTTATAAATGAAATTAATAATTGCAATTTCGTTTTAATTAATAATGGTAATTCAATTGTAAGCATTAAAAATATATTTTAAGTAATACTTCTCGGAGTAATTTATTTACCCATCATTCACATTTCACACATTTTACACATGATTTAATATATAATTTGTTAGATGATTAAAAATGTTTTGCGATATTCCAGACAAGGCTTTCGAAAAATTATAAAATAGTACATATTGGTTGTACTAAGGTTAGTTTATATTTATAAGGTTGCGACATATCCTCAACTTTTAGGCGGTTCGAGGTCGGGGACGCAAGGAAGGGCACTCCACGGAGAAAAGTTGGCAAGACTGGGTAAAATTAAAGCTGATGATCAATCCAGTGGCGTCTAGAATTTGCGCATTTCATTTTGCATTGTTTTGGAAGTGATATTTGTTGAAAGATGTAATTCCAAATGTTTTTTATTTAAAGTAAAAGAATTTACAACGTATTATTAATTAAAAACTATTGTGTAAATGGTTGTTCTAATAATACAATAAACTGCATATCTCCGGCACTGAACAACATGGCCGAAAAATGGTAGATGTGACGTCATTACACGTCAAAGCAATATGGCCGAATGTCGCGACCTTATATAGACCGACTTTGGATTGTACCGTGTATTACTTTTACATACTCCATAACAATAACGTTTTGTTGTTCCTTTTCGTACAGTCAAAATAATTTTTCTCTGGTTGTTTGAGTTGAGTTACTACTTTATTTGTCTTTCACTTTTTTAAGTAATTAATTGACATTATTTAATATTCGAATTTCTTTTCACTGGTAGCGGGCATTTTAGTACAGTTGTTTACAAACAACAGTACGAAAATGATGGCTGATGCCAACATATGCACACAATTTTTTATTATTAACACGCTTTTATTAACTTGGGTTGTCACTATCTATGTAACGGAATCTTTGAGCCCAATTTTTACCAACTTCCAGCTATTCGATTTCTTTAAAACTTTGCACACGTATTAAGGACCCATGACAATGCAATAATCTGCAAACAGTATTCCGTTATCCTGGTTTGGATCGCCAGGAAAAAAAATTCCATTATATTATAAAAACAACACCTGTGTTGCCATCTTTTGGCAACATCCCAAACTTTTCTCAGGTTTAGCTACTCTTGACAAAAATGGCGAAGGAATTTTTTAGTGAATAAACTGGAGCATTTTTACATAGATACATACATAAATGCATATCGAACTAAAAAATGAAAAATAAATAATAGTTTAAAAAACTAAAAAACACGCTTTTATATGCAACCGAACTAAAAATTAGAAAATAATTTTTCATTAAAAAAATATTGTCACTTCATAGTAAAAGCGTGGGGTGCATTTTACAATTTTTTCATAACTTTTCCCTCATAGATATTGGCAAATATAATAATTATAACATTTAATATATTAAGCACCCCACGCTTTTTACTATGAAGTGACAATATTTTTTTAATGAAAAATTATTTTCTAATTTTTAGTTCGGTTGCATATAAAAGCGTGTTTTTTAGTTTTTTTAAACTATTATTTATTTGGGATAAAAAGGCCTATTCACATATTTTTTTAAGATGGCGCCCAGCAGTCACCTTAAAAATTTGACTTTAAAATATCGTATTTATGCATCAAAGTTTTAATTTAATTTATTTTAAAAAGTGCACTGTATATAAAAAATAACATTATTATGATTTCTAATATAATTTTACCATACTTACCAAATAACATGTTCATTATATAGAAAAGCTGTATGCTCTAGACAGTCCCAAGATGATTCCAAAAGATTTACAAAACACTGAACTTTTAAAAATGTTTGTCTATCCAATGGCAAATATTGGATTCCACTAAATATATTTAATATATCCGAGTTACCTAGTTTTAAAGTTTTCAAGTACTAAAAATAAATAAATAAAGCTCATAAGTTTTTACTTAAACCACAATTAGTTTGTTTTTAGTTCAGAATTAATTTAGTATGTGGTCAAATGAGTAAAATAATTTATACATGAGAAAAACATAAAATAACAAACTTATTTAATTCAAACAAATCTCATAATGGTATTATTTTATTTGTATAACAAACTACAAAGATTTTTATAAAGCCTATATACTAGGTACCGTGGGTGCCGGGTTTATTATATTTTTTTACCATTTTCCCCATATTTCATCAACAATATCCATGTAAAAGCATAAGAAGCAGGTATTAAATTTTCCAGCAACTTTAAAAACGCGGTAAATCTTACTTTTACTCCTTTTTTTTATTTATTTCCTCTTTATAATTTAGCAACAGAACAAGCATAAATATTTTGATTAAGATAAAACAAAAGCTCTACAAGAGAGCATAACGTGATTTAGTTTATATTTTTTTAATTATAAAAGAGAATGACATTGTTTATTTTTTCCAAAAAATAAATAATTGCGACTTTTTTAAGCAAAAAGTGCAAATTAACTAACACTACTAAAAAGATAGATTTGTGTTAATACAGTGGCCGCCCATGATATAAAGATAAAGAAGATATGATTTATAGCGAGCTTAAATTTGTCTGGTTCGCGCAGTGACGTCATGTGGTGACGAATTTTTATTTACGCAACAGTAATACATATCTTTCGTCGGTGATGTTGGATTCTAACACTGTTTAATTTATTTTTAGTTGGTATATTATAGAGATTAGTTATTTATTTTTTCTTTATAGATTAAAGTCGTTAATGTGTACTTCTAATTACTCGTTTCTGTTTAAAATAAAACTTTTTGTTGAATGTCAAATTATATTTACATTCTTAGGAGAAAAATGTTTACCGACTGTTGGACTATCATACAATAAATAAATATTGGGAAAAAACTGAAGGAAAGTATAGAAAATTAATAATTCTAATATACAGTGTGTCCGCGCCTAAGTTGTGTACATACATATGGGCAACTTTTTTATTAATAATTTTACGAAAAAAATTATTCCCCATAAAAAATTCTGCAAACTTAAAATGCAAGCAAAAATTATGAATTTTTTTGAGTGGTATACGAGGTATCTCAAAAATATGAATTTTCTTCAGGAGAAAAGTACTGTTATTTTTGACAATATTGAAAACTATTTTAAAGAAAAAATGTTTAGTACTAAAAATATTATTTAAATATGCAAACTCGTTCATTGACAAGAAAAAATTTTTTCTTTAAATTTTTATGTTATATGTTATAACGAGTGATTCTGTTTGCTATTGAGTTGTAAAAATTTACCATATTTTTTATTTTTGAATTCTTAAAAATAAAAGTTACACTAAAGAAGGCTTTCAATAATTTTATTTAAAAATATATATACAATCAACTAAACACATAACATTATGACTACTACAATTACTTCATAGTAATTCATTGGAAATAACCATAAAATCAAATTGTAAGTCTACAGTACATACGTACACGGATGGACTTTATAATGGGACAAATGGAACAAAAATTTAAATGCTCAAGAAAGTCGTATATACAACTGCTCTTGCTTCTTAAAAAAAAAAGATTCACATTGAGAAGTTTGTTTTGCTTTGTAGAGGGGCTCCAAAAATTACAAAAATTTGAAATGGGATCAAGAAAGCTGCCTTTAGTTTTAATATTTTACCAAAATGTAAAATAAAAAAGTTTTTTAGATTTGAATAAGAATCCTATATCTAAAATGTAATATAAAATGAACTTAATTTTTAATTAAGCATCATATTTTTTTCGTGTTTTACACCTTTTTTACGTGATTTACCTGGTTTTACGTTTTTTATTTAAATATATGTGTACGTAAAAAATGTGTAAAACATTAATAAAAAAATATGATACCAAATAAAAATTTTGCTAATTTTATGTAAACATTCAGATAACGGATCCTCATTTAATTCTTTTTTTTATTTAAAATTTTGCTGAATTATTAAAAATAAAGTTAGTTCTGGTTAGTAAATCTTGTTTTTTATAAGAAGCAAAAGCAGTTGCCATACACAAATTTTTTGAACATTTAAATTATGGGTCCATTTCTCTTATTGTAAAGTTGTTGTATGCTACCGAATGTGGTAGTCACCGATAGCACCAACTGTTGTAACTTAATGCCTTTACTGAACTATTTTATACGTTGAAGTTTTTTTTAATAGAAAATAAAAGTATATATTTTGTTTTACTTTAAACTTCATTTTAAATTTGGGGGAAGTTATTTAAAATTATCTTACTACAGAGAGGAAAAGATAGAAGTGAACGCAAAGTGAAATGCAAAGTTGGTACAGCATCATCCTTTAAAAGCCTATGGTTTTTTGTTAAAATACCGAGTAATTCAGCCTTTAAGTCCCTTTTATAAGAATCCTCTGGAAAATGTTTTAGTACAAACGCGTGCATATTTAACATTTATAATGTCTTTTCGTTTGCAAACGTTCACCCACATTTTCTGAAGACTTTCATCTTTTGGAAATCTAAAGAACATTATGTCCTTGTAACTTTTGTTTTGATTATTTGTATTACACATCGCCACTGAACAACGCATTTTGGAAAAAATATTTATAAAACCAGATTAAACCGTTTGAAATACACAAATCTCTCAACAAATCGCACTTTCATCCGCACGTTTAAACCACGTTTAACCTAAATTCGTCACCAGATGACGTAGCAAAAGCACAGCGAAGCTCCGCCCACCTGCGCAAGATCATATCTTCTTATTTCTGTGTATCCTGGTGGCCGCCAGAAATTTTGAACCATATGGAAAACTTTTTATTTTTGATTTCTCAAAAAAATGTATTCTTCATAAAACTTGAAATTAAAAGTTATGTCATATTTTAAAAGCAGAGCCTTCTATTAAAAAAATGAAAAGAAAACTTACTTTTCCAACGTACCCCGTATGGAGATTAGATTGAAACAAATTAACTGCAATAAATTATCCCTATTACCCTTAAATTAAGAAAAAAAAGACAAATTTTTGTTATTCCTTAAGCATTTAAGTACATTTAAATCACTTCAAACTCAAAACTAAATTTTTGCTAAGATTATTGTTCTACATCATTTTTGCCTTATAAAAAACATCTACACATTTTTAAATTTACTATCATACCTTTGTTTTTAATTTAAATTAAACCTAAAATAATTTTTAAACTTCTATGAACTTTTTTTATCACCATAATCCCAATAAAGTTCAATTTTTGAACATTTTAATAGAAAATATTTAACATAACAAAACATAACATAAGTTTTAATTCTAAACAAGTTTTTCAAATATTTTCTCTAAAAATAAAGGTGAATTTCTCTTGCATTATATTCCGTAATTTGTACCTACCTCGTATATGCTATGGATTATTTAAATTTTAATCAGTGTTTTGTGAGTTTAGGTGTATGCAGAGATTTTTATCAAGAAATAAAACTTTTTGATAAATCGAAAATTTAAAAGTTTTCCATATGGTTTAACATTTCTGGTGGTTACTGTATACATATTCTGTATAATATGTTTTGCCCTCAACCAATATCCAAAGCTTTTGACCAGGTCTGACATGCCGCGCTCCCTAATAAACGTCCCTCCTATGGTGTTTAAAATAAACTCTGCATTTGGCTCTCTACTTATCTTTCTGATCGACGTATATCAGTTATTGTGGATGGCCACTCTTCAAGCTTTCACCAAGTAAATTCTAGAGTTTCTAGAATGTAGAACCTACTGCCAGCGAAGGTCTTTTCTCAAGGAAAATAAACTTTTTAATAAGGAGCGCTCGATCTCATTTAAGCCTATGTTCGCTAAATGTGACGTAATCTTTTCCGTAATTCTTTGTTTACAATCGTACTGGAGGTTTTGGTGTTATTTTTCGCTTTTTAGTCATTAGACTTTTATATATGTTTAGTTTTTACTTATTATAGTTAAAATGAGTAGCTATTAGTACTGCAGTTACAGAGAATTTTAAAACATGTAAACAGAGGTCACTGACCTTTGGAAATTTTTTACAGGGAATTTACATTTAAATCGTTATTAAGGGTAAGATACAATTTTTGTTTATGTTTTTTAGGTATTTTATTTTATGGTATGCAAGTATTGGCTTATTTTGTCAGATAAAAAAATATTATGGCAAATAGGTGACGTCACAAAGATAACCTATATTTTCGGACAAATATAAAAATTGAGCGCTCCTTATTAAAAAGTTTACCTTCCTTGGTCTTTCCTTTCCCCCTTATCTTCAAGTATTTAAATCCCGTGTCAACAAACTTCCTCTTACCTCGCTTAAGACACCTACGATACATTAGTATTTAGGCTTTTAGCCTTTGTGGATAAAAAAACCACAATAAGAAATTATTTACAGTTACCTACTTACTGCATTAAAAAACACCTGCAACCTTGTTTTTAACACTCCTATATTATTATCCTTCAATGAACAATCAAAAGTGCCCCAAAATAACTTATACATGCAATAGGCTTGTTTTAACACAGCTTCATAAACATTGTCCTGCACGTCTTCTTCTAAATATTCAGCTGAACTTATATTTTCTTTTACCTTTGTAACTAGAGGAATCGTAAGGGTCTAAAATTACAAATACAAAAAATACAACCCTGTTTTACAAATTGTGACATATTAAAAAAACTTAGTTTCTTTAAGCCAGACATATAAAATCTCAGTAGTCAAAAACTGTATTCTAGTACAAAAAAAAACACATTTTACTCAAAAGCAATACAAATTATAACTATATTAAACACAATACATCCATAGCCACTTCAGCTGCCAAGAAAGGTATTCTTTTTTATCCTGTATATTCTGTTAAAATGCCAAGCCAACGCCGTATGTTCCCATACAGGTGTGAAAATCAACTGGCCGACCATAGGAAATTAAAAGAAAAGTAAATATTCGTGATGGGATGTGTGTTGCTCGCATCGGCGTCCAACGAAAGACAGAAGCGGTGGGCCGGAGGAAGCCCCTAACTGAAATCAGCGGTAAATTTTAGGGGAGTACATAGCAAGTCTGTGGAAGGGATGCAGTGCTTGATTTGTGTATGGTCGACGGTTTGGTTTCCATACTGGTATATGGAAAAGGTATTTTCATGCCCTCTACAAGGACGAATTAAACAGAGTAATTTCTGCAGCTCCCAACAAATTAATGTGTAATGCCAGTTTCAAGTATCTTTATCTGAAGAATTCTGTATTGTGTCTAAAATAACTTCTCCTATTACCTTCAAATAGTCAAGCATTCAACTTCTGTGTTAAGAAACTATCTTTTACTTAGGGAATAAGCTTGCCATTAAGTTTTTATGGACTATAAAGTTTAAAAACAAAAATTAAATATTATTTAATCATGGGTATTTTTTCTTTATTTGTGTGGCAAAATAATACCAGGTGCCTACGAGATCACTTTCCAGTTGCCATTTTTAAATTTCTGTATCGATACAGGCGAAACTTGGTAGGGATGTTTAACTAATAAAAGGTCATTTTTTGGTGTATATGATAAGCCTTTACGACTTCCGGCTTAAACGGAAATGATTGAAACTTTTGATTTTTAAATGAGACACCCAAAGCTTTACCTTCATAAATACACAACTGTCGGTGTTTTTTAATAATATATTTTCTTGATGTTTTTTCTTTGATATTTTTAAATCAAAAAAGCTGTTTTCACTTATCAACTTGCATGGGATTTTCTATGTCTAACCCTAAGGGGCAAAACCTGGTAAGTTCGTTTACCCATAAGTAGCTTAAGGTACTAACACAAAAGTAAAGAGAAGTAAAATACTGATGTTTAAATAACTTACCATCACAACCCAAAAATTAGGTTCTGGTTGAAAGTAAAGTTGCCTTATTTTATTAGTATGTAAGGAACTAACTGGTAAACTGGGTTTAAATGTTCTAAAACAATTTTTATTAAAGTAAATAACTAGAAAATTATTTTTAACATGCTTTTATTAGCTGCACTTGTATGTATGTAACTTCTCTTTTAACTGTCCACCCTTTGATGGAAATTTACTATACTATCTGCATTAGCATTACTTACCCTACGTTGGTGATTTATAATACTAATGCTGGGAAATTATAGAAAAAATGTTTTTTTACAATAACTCGTGAAACTAATAAGTGGCAATTAAATATAGTTTAAAAAACTAAAAAGCACACTTTCATAGCATATCAAACTAAAAAGTAAAACATAGTTTAAAGAAAAAGTAAAAACACACTTTTAAAGCAGATCAAACTTAAAAGCAGAAATACTGATATTATTTTTTTTTGACTTATTTATAGCATGTGTTGCTAATAAAACATTTTCATTTAATTTTATTTCATTATTGTCAAAAAGCGTGGGCACTTTATGCCACATTTTTCGTATATCCAATGGGTGACGCTTTCTTACACTAATACTAGTATTTTTCATTCAGTATTGTGTTTAGATTATTTCAAAAATTATTTTTCACTTTTTAGTTTAATGTGCTTTAAAAATATATATATATGTTATCTAATGTTTAAATAATACACCGATTTTCGTTGAAACACCACTTTATTTCACAAAAATATGAAGAATCAATACAAAAAATGTCGACCGCCGATAATCAGGTCGATTCTCTAACTGCTAACAATATTCACGCCAACCAATATTTTTATCAACGTACGTCTTTAAAACAGTCTATCTTTCATAACAGGCTAACACCGTTGTTTATTTAAAATACTGCTTTGGAAAATGAAATTCAGGCAACTTGTTTATCCTAAAGACATTAGCTTATCAATGACTCTCTCAGTTGTCGCCGACGGTGACATCACCGATACGGCAGACGTGATACACTCAGAATTAATAAGAGGAAACAATAACAAAGGTTCTTAGATTACTATTTTAATATAGACCACACAATATTATTCTAACACGGCCATCCTGCAAATTGTGCGCCCACGCACAAGTCACAAAACAACCAAACAGACAAAACAAAAACACAAAACAAAAAAAAATAAAAAATATGTGTATAAAGATAATCAACTATTTAAATTTCAAACTTCAAAAATAATCAACCAGTCAAGGTTCAAACTTTAAAAATAATCAACCAGTTAAGGTTCAAACTTTTTTTTTTTTTTTTTTTTAAATAATCAACCAGTTAAGGTTCAAACTTTAAAAATAATCAACCAGTTAAGGTTCAAACTTTAAAATTAATCAACCAGTTAAGGTTCAAACTTTAAAAAAATAATCAACCAGTTAAGGTTCAAACTTTAAAAATAATCAACCAGTCAAGGTTCAAACTTTTAAAAAATAATCAACCAGTTAAGGTTCAAACTTTAAAAATAATCAACCAGTCAAGGTTCAAACTTTAAAAAAAATCAACCAGTCAAGGTTCAAACTTTAAAAATAATCAACCAGTCAAGGTTCAAACTTTAAAAATAATCAACCAGTTAAGGTTTAAACTTTAAAAATAATCAACCAGTCAAGGTTCAAACTTTAAAAAAATCAACCAGTCAAGGTTCAAACTTTAAAAATAATCAACCAGTCAAGGTTCAAACTTTAAAAATAATCAACCAGTTAAGGTTCAAACTTTAAAAATAATCAACCAGTTAAGGTTCAAACTTTAAAAATAATCAACCAGTTAAGGTTCAAACTTTAAAAATAATCAACCAGTCAAGGTTCAAACTTTAAAAATAATCAACCAGTTAAGGTTCAAACTTTAAAAATAATCAACCAGTTAAGGTTCAAACTTTAAAAATAATCAACCAGTTAAGGTTCAAACTTTAAAGATAATCAACCAGTTAAGGTTCAAACTTTAAATGAACGTTAGCAGGCTTGACCTCCTTCCCGCCATTTCCTCAAATGTTCATGTGCTGCTGTTTTCGTGACTTTACTTCTATTATTTGCTCTCTTTAGCACATATCTCTCATTATCAAGTAAGTTAATTACTTCATATGGACCGTCAAATCTTGGTTTTAACTTTCCTCCAGAAACTTGAGCTGGACCCGTTCAGTATAAGCTAAGCGACGAGGTCGAAAAGCTACTGGAATGTCATCCTTTAGCTTTATTTGCAATTTGCCTGTAGTAACTACCGATGGCGCTGCATTTCTTGCCTTTTCCAAAATATTATTCAAAACGAGAGTTTGTCGCTCGTCCAATCCTGACACTTCAATTGTTGATAATGAACATGTCATTCCACTTCAACCGTAGCTTCTTGAAGAACCACTAACAAAACACATTTTCCCAAAATGGGAACAGCCTTGCTACCAAGTCCTGAGAGGGTTACACTATGAGATACCATATTGCCATTTACTTTATGAATTACATGTTCGTGTATAATAGACAAATCAGCACCGCTATCTACTAGGTATAAAAAGACTGAGCTCTGTCACCAAACAGAATAGTGGCTTTTGGCGTGATAGTGCATCTTCTCAAACTAGCATATAAAACTTTAGGTTTTCCATTCTTTTTCCAACAATCATTTTCATTGTGCCCTATTCTCTTACAAAATGTACATTCGGCAGCTGTGGATTTAACAATTTTGTTATTTATTTTGTTTTCAAATTGTAAAGATCAACAATCTTCCTTTTTGTGACCAGTTTTTCCACAATGATGGCATTTACCAGAAAAAACAAAATCCCGGCGACGTTGCTTGAACGGTGGTAAGTTATCAGCATACTTTCGATCTGTTGAAGCTTTTCGTTTTAATGATTCGTGTCTTCTTAGAATTAACATTAATTCGGCCAAATTTGAAGGATTTTGTACACGGACACTTTCAAAAATAAAATTTGAATTAATACCCTCGACTACAATAGACAGCACTTTCTCCCAAGGTAATTCCGAATGAAATCGATATAAGTCTCTTATTTTAATTCTAGCGTACTCACTGAAAGTCTCGAACTGCGAACAATTCACCTCATAAGCCTTCTTAAACTTGCTCGCCCATGATTCATGGTCAGGAAATGCAGTGAGAAAGTCTTCTTGAAAAGAGTCCCACGTACGAGATAAGGGAGCCCATGCTTCATAAAATCGACGACCCTCGCCACGAAGTGCCTGCCCAGCCTTTACTATAGCTAAACAATCATCCACCCTGTATTTAACTCTTATCCTGTTTACTTCATTTAACCATTCTTTAGCTGGATAATTGCTTTTATTTGGGTCAAAGCCAGTGAAATTAAAATTGAAAGGTTCCCTTACCTCAGTGCAAACGGTTACGGGTAAGTGATTTGCATTACTTACAACTGGTGGTTCAGGTGGAATACTGGACGTCGATTTTAAAATAGCCATCTCGGACACCAAAGTCTGAAATGTTGCCTGCATATTGAGCAGTGTAGATCCTAGTATACTGCTTTCACTCGGCACTTGCACAGATTCACTGTCATTTTGCACTACCTCAGGTTCAGAAACTGCCGAATTATGTCCCTCGTTCATCGACATTTTCTCAATTAAAGAATAGTCACTTTCAACTATATAGTCACAAACAAAAAAAAAAAATAATGTCACTGGCCGATGCTGGTCGAACACCCGGTATAATCCCACTTCTGATGTTATCTAATGTTTAAATAATACACCGATTTTCGTTGAAACACCACTTTATTTCACAAAAATATGAAGAATCAATACAAAAAATGTCGACCGCCGATAATCAGGTCGATTCTCTAACTGCTAACAGTATTCACGCCAACCAATATTTTTATCAACGTACGTCTTTAAAACAGTCTATCTTTCATAACAGGCTAACACCGTTGTTTATTTAAAATACTGCTTTGGAAAATGAAATTCAGGCAACTTGTTTATCCTAAAGACATTAGCTTATCAATGACTCTCTCAGTTGTCGCCGACGGTGACATCACCGATACGGCAGACGTGATACACTCAGAATTAATAAGAGGAAACAATAACAAAGGTTCTTAGATTACTATTTTAATATAGACCACACAATATTATTCTAACATATATGAATATATTTATATAACTTTATTACCACTTACTCTGTAAATTGTATAATTCCTTGTACCAACCCAACATTTTTAATTTGTACATCTGTGTTATCAGTTATAGGATAGTAATATAATATTTTCTGGAGTTCCTAAAAAACAAGAAAAGCTAAGATTTAAACAACCTATTCTTTAGATACCACAAAAAAACTTTGAGAATTAGCTAAAAGGTAGGAACTTACTGAGAAAAGTATATTTTGATGACACAATGTACCTCTTTATAAAAAGTCCTGCTTAATGAGAAAATACATTTTCATAAAAATATTTGTATGTTGGATGTAAAGGGTGGCCTAAAAAGAGTTGTTTCCAAATTAAAATACAGGGTGTTTCCTAACTATGGTACAAAATTTTAAAAGGTAATTTCTTATGTCGTTTTACGCAGAAAAGTTCCTATAACATATGTCTTTAATGGAGTTACTTTGTTTCTGAGATACAGGGCGTTAATTTTTTTTTCAAAAAATCCTTATCCTACAAATATCTTAAATACGAAGCCAGATGCGAAAAAAATGTACAACAGTAAAAAGTTGTATTTTTAGTTGCTTCATAGGAAAAAAATATAAAAACTACATAAAAAGCCAGTGGCGATCATCTTTTTCTCAATAATATTGGCTGTGGTGACCACTGAGACCATACTGGACCCAATAAAGTCAATCTAGTAATAGCTTTACAAGCGCTTTATTACATCAATCAAACGTACCAAATTTAATCCAAATCGGGTTAGGGGTATTTAAGATATTTATAAATGACTGACATTTTTAAAAACTTTATCGCTCTGTATGTCAGAAACGAAGCAACTTGGAACATATAACATATATTTATAGGAACATTTCTTCATAAAATGACAAAAGAAAATCGCATTTTACAAATGTACCGTAGTTAGGAAATACCCTGTATACTAATTTGGAAGGAAGTCTTTTCTGGGCGACCCTGTACATCCAACATACAGGTATTTTTATTGAATTGTATTTTCAAAGAAGAGGAACTGTTTTTGGTAAAGTTAATAATTAAAAAGTTTCCCTTTTGGTAAGAACTTCCGAAAACACGCTGTATAATTATTTTTATTACAAATGAAGGCCTTATTGTAAAAACACGATAAGCCACATAAAATCTGTTTTATTCTCTATTTTATTTAATTATTAATATAATAAGCGACAAAAAAGTTTGAAGTATTATTCATGGAATTTATTAACTCATAAAAAGATATTTATGCTTATTTTTGATAAAAGTTAATTTAACACATTTTTTAACTTAGGTAGGTAGGTAGACAGTTTTGACAGTTCCAACCCCTTGGCAACATTTTTGTGTGGCCCCATGGTCCAGTGAAGTTCAATATTTCTGTTATTTAACAAGATATGACAAAAAGTCCTATAGATATTAGAATTGTAGGGTGTCTAAATAATAGGCATAACCTCAAAATATTTTGATGTGTTCCAAAAACATTTTTTTAACCCCATCGCAATATTTTTTGGGACACTCTGTATACATCGAAATATTTTAAGTATATGCCTATTTGGAAATCCTACAAATCTTATAAGACTTTTTGTTATATTTTGTTAAATAACAAAAATATTTTACTTCCTCGGACTATAGGCCACCCCAAAATGTTTATCTGCCAGTGTGTTAAAACTGTCAAAACTGTTTGGCGACTAAGGAAATATCTTCTAATAGATACCCAAGTAACATATTATAAAAATTAGTTTTTACAAAATGTAACCATTGGTAAAATGTGAAGAGCATTTGACAACATCGAAAATATGTCAAAGAGATGTATTTTTTTTTACTTCTTAATTAAGCCAATTTAAAAAAAAAAGTGTTGCTAACCAGAACTAACCTGACCATGACTTTGGGCACGTTTAATTTTAATTAAAAAATCCCTTAACATATAGAACCCGGATGCCTAAAGTTAAACAGATAAGCCGTTGTTGCCAAATGTTGAGATTAAAAGAAAAAAACTTTTGAAAAATTAAAATTTTTGTTTTTTCAACACTAGTTAGTCTAAAATGATCAGGCTAATTTTCAAAACAAAGCGGTGTTGAGTATAAAATCAAAAGGCCCTAAAAATGGGGTCACCTGACCCGCCTTTCTACATGAAAAAGAAGAGTTAATAGTGTCCATTTGGGGTATGCCGCAACTCTAATTTTGACCAAATTTGGAATACGAGGGTTTTTGGGGTGCTGATCATGAATCTGTAAGAACTTTTAGTTGGAAACGTTTCATTTCCGAAATATCCATCATCAAAGTTGGCATTTAAACTAACCTTATTTTCACCATATCCCCTTCTTTTTGCACACAAGTCGTGATTTAAAGCTAAAGTGGCCCACAATATTTGATTTACCCAAATTTTATCCAATCTCGATACCTTATCTCATTCAGAAGTTAAAAAAGGAAGGAATTTTAAAAACCTTACTGTATAAAACAGTAACAAGATAATAAAAAATATTTAAATTAGTAATTACTTTCCTACTTTACATGATAAAAAATATTTGCCAAGGATTCCAGAAGAAAATACATCCTTAATCTTCCGTATGGAAAGAAATTAGGCATGTAAAATAAGTTGCTGGGTTGTGAAGTCCTTCATTACAACCAAGGTGGTTATACAAATAATTAATAACTAATACGGGGTGAAAAAAGATTAAACATTGTTTTTTTGATAATTGTGCTGTTTTTATGATTTTAAAAATATTTTGGATTACATATTATCATTATCTCCTATTTGTTCTTAATCATTGGTAATTATTTACAGAAAAGAAGACAAAAAGTAAGAATGAATGGTGTATCATCTGATGAACTTAAAAACGAACATGGAATACCACAAGGAAGTACTTTAGGTCCGTTACTTTTTTTACTGTATATAAATGACATTGTGGATGCTGCCGAGGGTGTTGATGTTCATCTGTTTGCAGATGATACTTTGGTGTATGCATCAGGAGAGAATTTGGAGTGTTTGGTTGAGGTGGTTAATACTACATTGAGCAAAATCTACAATTATACATGTAAAAACTTTTTAAGTATAAACTCATCGAAAAGCCAGTTTATGTTAATTGGTACTGAAAAATTAAGACTTATTTTGCTATTTATTTATTTATTTATTTAAATATACACTACAGAGTGTAAAACTCCAAATGGTACACAATACAAAAAAATACAAAATCACAATACAAATTTATAAAAAGACAATGCTACACATTACTGATCATTAACTTTTATACTAAAGCTATCGCTCTCTTAAAACTAGTTAAACCTAAAAAAATAAATCAATATTGCTATAATTATCATTATAATTCTTTAGGAGACGATCAACAAACACGTTTTGCCCATAATTAGTCCGGTGTCTATTTACATAAAACAATTGCTGACTACGTGTGGTTCTAGAGGGAATTCGAAAAGTAATTGAATTAATTAAATCACTACAATTAAGCATATTATTCAACAGTTTGTATAGGAATATCACCATTGCATCTTCCCTGCGTCTTTTTAATGACTTCAGCCTAAGAGCTGAATTCTAGTTAAATAAGGCAAGTCCTTGTATGGGAATCTATGCCTGTACAGTAAAAACTTAGCAAATTTATTTTGTATATTTTTAATTCTTTGTTCATTATTTATATAGGAAGGTGACCATATTATACTATTGTACTCTAAAAACGATCAGACAAGACTAATATACAAACAAGAAATTGCCCTAGTATCATAGATATTTCTACATGTTCTACAATGCTGTCAATGTGCTTATTAAAGTTAAGCTCCCTGTTGAAGATTACCCTTAAATCGTTATTATGTGGTACTGTTGTTAATGCACTGTTGTTAATTTTATAGTCAAATTCGATGGAACTTTTACATCTATAAAATCTCATTACTTTACATTTATTAATATTTAAAGGCAAACAATTATTCCTTTACCACTAAACAAGTCCATCCAAATCCTTCTGCACAGCACTACAGTCACTTAAATTACGCACACGGTGAAATATTTTTAAATCGTCAGCATATAACAGAATTCGACATGTTTTAAAAACTGACGCAACAGAGTTAAAATACAACACGAAAAGTACTGGCCCCAGGTGGAAACCTTGTGGAACGCCTGACGTAACCTTAATGTTTCTAGACACAGCACCAGCCAGCCGCACACGCTGAATTCTATCTTCCAAATATGAAGCCATCCATTTTAAGTACTGTCCACTTACTCCAATAGCATTTAACTTTTTCAGATGGCGTTTGTGGGACACAGAATCAAAAGCCTTAGAAACATCAGTATATATTGCATCAACATATACTACACGTAAATAACACTAACATTCCACAAACAAATAAACACGACTTATCCACTCCAATGAATGAAATTGTAAACAAAAAATATAAACACCTTTTTTACATCTCAACAAAAGAAAACATAAATATACTTCAAATGGCAGATGCATGGGAACAGGAAATTCCAAACTCTAAAGACGTCATTCTAACCACAAAAAAAGGATTTCTTTTAAAATCAGACAATGAAAAAAATAAAATAATTAACACCTTGAAATCATTAAAACAACAACAAAAAATTGAAAATTTTGTAGAAACAAAGCAAAATAATATACAAGGAAATAACGTAAACAAGCAAGCAGAAACATAGTTTTCTGTTATAATTGCAAAAGTTGAATTAAACATTCAAGATAACGATCTTAGCGCCCACTTATTAAAAAACAACATCCAACATAGATTTTGCAAGCGTATAATTGAAAAAAAAATTATCAAGCCACAACACTGGTGAGAATTATTACCAATGACAGCAATGCATCTCAAATACTTTTAAAGCAAGGTGTATTTTTCAAGAACAGACATTACCCGGTGTACCCAAGCAATCCTCCACAACCTTCCCCACAACCATGTAACCTTTGTGGACAGTACACACATATTACAGCAAACTGCACAACTCCAATTAAATGCAACAAATGTGGAGGCGACCACAACACTCTAAAATGCAGCTCGCAACAACCACCCAAATGTGCATTGTGTGGTGCTGAAGATCATGAAGCATGGTCCTTTAAATGTCCCCGGAGACCTACACAACCAATTCAAGGTATTCCTAACACAAAAATCAATAGTCTAAACAAAAGATCCTCCGAAATAGATTCTTCAGTTAAAAGTAAAAATAGAATTCATGCTCCAACAACAATCCATGACACAATCATTAACACTTATATCCGTAAATTAAATAAAGAAACCAATACAAACAGGGAATACCTAATAAAAAAACTAAGAGATAGATTTATAACAGAATTTAAAATAGACACTACGGCAGTTTGGTCTGGAAATAGACTTTATATTCTGATGTTTGACCTGGAAAACCCAGAGGCAGAATCACCCACCCAACCAATCCAAAGTGCTTACAATTCACAATTTAATGTCTAACATAAAGATCTTATATACCAACGTAAATAGCTATGCCAATAAAAAACTTACTATTGATAATTATCTGGAAAACAACAAAATTAACTGTGCTCTTTTTGTGGAAACAAAAACAAAGGACTCTACTAATGTGAAATACAAAAATTGGGATATTATTAAGTTTCATGGTAATATTTTTAACAACAATGTGAGAGGCGGAAGCCTAGTGCAGGTCGAACCCTTTTTTCGAATGGGTAAAGCCAACCGACCAACTATAAATAATTCATTAAATGAGGTGACACGCTTTACTATGTCATTCCAAGACGACAAAATACACATATTCCTAATATATGTCCACCCAACTTCTGGTATTGAAGAAACAATATTTACTATGGCAACACAATACAAATATGCAATGATTGCAGTTAAACAATTTTTTAAATAAAACAACCTTTTGGCAAGCTGCAATTCCACCTACTTTTTAATGGCAAACAACCCAGACTCGACACCAGATGGATTACTGTATACTGAAAACCTCCACCATAATATTGTAAATATTGATGTTCATCCAGATATTGGCTCCGACCACCTGTCATTGGAAATAACCTTTAGTACCAACGTGACTACATCTACAGACCAACCAAGTGTGAATTTTCAAAAATGTAACATAGAAGCGGTAAATAATGTCATGCTGAGATTTATAGAAGAACCGGAACAGATAAGATACGGCCCGGTAAAAATAACAAAATTTAATCAAAAACTAACCGAAACCATACTGCAAAACTCACCAACCCATAAAATTCGATACTACTCTCATACTCTTCCACCATTTATCATAAGGCTTATAAAAACTAAGAGACGTATGTATAGAGAATATAGAATTAATCCTACACCTGAACATAAAAGAAAAATTAACGACTATAACAAAAATATTCAAAATCTTATTCAAATGTACAGAAAACAAAAATGGCTAGATGCTTGCAAAAATATTGAGCAACAACAAGGAAGAAACTACTGGCAAGAAATAAAAAAACTAACTAAATACAAGACCACTGCAAACATCCCAACACTTACTCAGAACGGAAAAGATTATTCAGAAGACAAAGAAAAGGTTGAAGTCATGGCACAACATTTTAGCGAAGCATTTAAAGAAAAAACTACCCCGAATATGATGAAGCCAACTACAACTCAATAAATAATTGGTATAACGAATATTTTAATCAGCCAAATGATAATATCGACAACACTACCTATGAGATTACGGAGGAAGACTACATGAACATTGTTAGCCGTGGAAAAAGAACTTCTCCAGGACATGATAATGTTACTAAAAACCTCATCCGCCATTTAAACCCCCAAATACAAAGACATATTGCTAAAAAGTACGAATATTGTTTGAACAACCACTACTTTCCTAAGGAATGGAAATCAGGTATCATGATTACACTGCCAAAACCTAATACAGACCACACAATGCCTATAAGCTACCGTCCAATAACTCTTCTATGTGTACTAGGGAAAAACCTCGAAATCTTTATAAAAATTAATACAGAAAAAGCTCTTGATCCAAAAATTCCAATATACCAATTTGGATTCACAGACCAATGCTCTACGCAACATCCTACAACTATACTGACTTCCAATGTTCAAACCGCTCGTCTACGCAAACAACACACAGCAGCAATATTTTTAGACATCAACAAAGCTTTTGATAGTGTTTGGCACAAAGGTCTGCTCTATAAGCTGCACTTACTAAAATGTCCTCGTAAATTGATCCTTGTAATAAAAGACTTCTTGGAAGAGAGACAAATACAAATCAGAATTCATAATTCTTACTCAAACAGCTTTATACCAGAACAAGGACTCCCCCAAGGATCACCAGTATCACCATTACTATACAATATATATTGCCATGATATATACGACACAAACCAAGGAATCAATCCACATCAGTATATATTACAATTTGCTGATGATACTGCACTGATAGCACATGCTAATTCCTTAAAACAGACTATAGAAAATTTGCAAGAGTTAATGAACACAACACTAACATGGTTTCATCAATCTTCAAATCTACTTTTGCTAGAATAAGACATCCAGTGGTTTATGAATATGTCATTGATGGTGTGACTCTTGAGCGAGTTAGTGAGGTGACTGATTTGGGGGTAGTTTTAGACTAAAAATTATTGTTTAACAGCCATATCGCATCGCTGGTGAAGCGTGCGATTAGGAGCTTGGGTTTTGTGACTAGATTTTGTAGGGACTTTTCATGTCAAGTTTATAAAATATTGTATTGTTCTTTTGTGCATTCTATGTTGGAGTATGCAAGCCAGGTTTGGTCTCCTCAGTACGCTGCGCATATCACGGAGGTTGAGGCTGTCCAAAGGAGGTTTCTACGCTCCTGTGCCTTTAAGTTGGGAATACCTTTGTTGGATGGTCACACTGACTACAACGAAGCTCTTTCTAGACTCAACTTATGTACATTACAGAAACGAAGGCTTCATGCTGATATGTGTTTTCTATACAAACTCATAAATGGTGATATTCATAATAATAATGATTGATAATAAAATGAACTTTAATCAGCATACATCCAACATCAAAAAGAGGACTATAGCCAGCGCAAAACATTTTAGAAATTTAACATTTAAAGACCAAGGCATAAGCAGAACAACCGCTACCCGAATTTACAAATCCATATGCAGACCCCTCCTTGAATATGGTCATACTATGTTCCTCAACCTAAGAAAAACAACATTAAAAAACCTTGAAGTTGCTGAAACCACTTCAATACGCATTATAACAAAAACACGACATCCAAGGAATCCCCTACACAATCCATCGAACCAGTTACTGTACAATATCACTCATATCCAACCAATCTCGAACAGGCTAATACAATTATCCCAGAAATTTGCCTCAAAACAGCACAACATTGACCGCCTTCAACCATTGTGTACCCAAAGAACTATACACCAGCAACAAAATCCACCATATAGATTTCCAACAAGAAAAATTTTTGAACAGCTACAAGAAATGAACAATCAATAACCCCCTTATACGAACATTTTTTTTTTTGGCTATCAATTTTTTCAAAATTCTATACCTGTACCATAACAACGATTAAAAATTTATATTATTTATATAAAAATACTGGGCAGCAGGACCTAGGTCAATAGCCCATTGGCATAGTATATATTGTTTATTGATTAATTATTGACTACAATTTTTTACATTCCTTAAAATATAAAAAATTTTAAACTTAACAAAAATGCATTTTTAATTTAGTTAATGACACCTAGATACTTGTTGCACCTGTATGTGTCAGACTAGCTATCCTAAATATATTTAATTCTGGTGTTGTATGAACAATATTCAAAATAATCCTAAATTAAAATAATTAACTAAATAAATAAATAAATCAAAAAATTCTCTGATCCTAGCAAGTTTCTTTAGAGTCTTGTTGCATTTTTACTTAATTTACAGCATAGTTTTTACAAAGGTATTATAATTATCAAAAATATATTTTCTACAATGTTTGCTAAAAATCTTATGATTTGAAATGTCTCTTATTCTAAGTGGCAGCAGGTTATAGAATTTCGGCGCTAAATAGTTAATAAATTTTAAAGAAACTGTTTTTTTACAATCCGGAATTACAATATTTATTTACATTGTTTCTTGTTTGCTGCCTATGATTAACAAATTTTTGTAATATCTCTTTTTTATGTACATACATGGATGCAGCATGCATATACAATGAGTATACATTACAAATTTCCCTATTATATAATAAACTAGTTGAATAGAGTCTATTTTTATTAAATATTATTTTCAGTATGTAGTATTGTACAATTTGTATGTATGTATTGTATTGTGTCAATAAATGTCTTAATAAATAAATAAATAAAAACTTTTGTACAAGGTAATCTTTAACTTTCGCCTTAAACACAAAAGAGGTCGTTGCTTTTAGCTCTTGCGGCAATTTATTATAAAAAGAGGGGCATAATAATTTACAGACAGGCGAGTCCTATTCAGTCTTAAGTAGTCGAGTCGAATGTCATTTCCCACTCTTGTAGCATGAGTGGAAATCTCTATTTAAGTTATATCTGGCTTGGTTGTTGTGGGCATATAGCACACACTCAAAGATGTATCTAGAAGGAATGGTCATGATTTTAAGACTTACAAAACATGCCCTCACATCAGCCCTATACCCCAACCCGGCAACAGTGCGCACTGCCCATCTTTGAAGAGAAAATATGCATTTTGACTGGGGGAATGTCCACATGCCAATATTGCATTGGTCGCAACCGACTGGAAAAGCAAATGGTATGCCTGCATGAGCACAGCAAAAGGAAGGAATCTCGATAGATTTTTTAGGAGGAAGATGTTTTTTGATAGTTTTCCTGAAACTGCATCAATGTGTTTCTCGAACGTTAGACCAGGATCCAGATTTACACCCAAAAACCTTGCACATTCAGCGTTCTCATCGGGGATCTCCCTAAGACTGAAAAGAAGTTCTATAGTTTTAGACCTGTTTAATGAAAGTTTGTTTACGTGAAACCAGTGATTTAATTCTTGAACTTCGACGTTTATAGTGTTAACAAGACGTTTCAGGTCTTTATCTGAATTTGCCAGGGTAGTATCATCAGCAAACAGCCACAGCCTAGAGTTTGAAGTTACATTTATAATATCGTTTATATAAAAAAACCTTGTGGCACACCATGCTGCACAGTTTGCTGAGAGGACACCTTTCCTTTGTAAAGTGTTTGTTGCTTTCTGTCTAACAGATAACTCTCCAGCAGTTGCAATGATGTTCCTTCAACCCCATAAAATTCTAGTTTATCCAAGAGTACTCTGTGAGATACGCAGTCAAATGCTTTGGAGAGATCACAAAAGGCCGCCCTTAGATAGTGGCCTTCTTCGAAAGCATATGCAATGTACTCTATGTTTATTATGGCACTAGTCGGCGAGAGACCCTCCCTAAATCCAAACTGTATAATGGAAAATAGGCCATTACTCTCGAAATACTCATAGAGTTGTTCCTTTAAAAGGTATTCGAAAACTTTTGCATATCCTGGTATTATCGAGATGGGTCGATAATTATTATAATCATTTGTTTCCCTTTTTTATAAATGGGCACAACCTTGGATATCTTAAAAAATTTTGGAAATACTCCTTTTCTTATACTATGATTAAAACTTCTTGTTAAAGTAGGTATTATAGAATCTTTTAGTTTTTTTTATTAATCAATCGTATTCGAATACCGATTTTCAGTATTCGATCCAACTCTGCCCAGCACCCCTTTTCACTCCCCGGTCCCATAAGTTTGTTTACTAATATTTTTTAAAACGAAATTTTTGGATGTGCGCTACTTACGTTTTATTTAAAAGAGTGTCTAAAATATGTAAGTATTAATAATTTTTAAAAAACCCTTAAAGATAAATCTCGAGATAAATAAAGCTAAAAAGTGATTGTACTTACCTCCCCTCTTTAGGACCATAAAGAGGGTTGAAAATAAAAAGCTCCTTAGTTCTATATCCCTATTTGCACCTCCCATTACAACAAAAATATTATTTATATTACTTTTCAAAACATTTTAACAAACAAATGTCAAAACAAAAGTTAAGGTTATGGATTATGGAAGATCTTCTTTTTGAAAAAGTTGACGACTGGCTGAAACCACAAAGCAAATTTAATTTTATAAAATGATTACAAATATGTCAAAGCATATACCTACTGGTGGCTGACTTGCCCTTTTGCCCTGTAAATAGATTGCGTAATAGAAAGAGGTATGGTATAATATAAGCACGGTAGAAAATAACAATTTTCAGTTTCCGTTCGTTCTCGGTAGTGATTAGACGTTGGAAGGAGCTCACACCGGGCTCTCACGTGGATTCGTGCATGGAGGATGTAGAAGACGTTCTGGTGCCCCGAGGAAGATAGGAAACTCACTGCTGAATTGAAAAGGCATCTTTTTCTGGAGCTAGGCACTGTGAGTGAAGATTCCTATAACCTGATGTTTTTCGTTTTGGCGTACTGCACGAGGTATTCTTCAATGGCGGAGAATGGAGGCGGGCGCTGCGAGTGACGTCAGTACTGAAAGAAACCGGTTATGCGCGATACCAGCAGCAGCTCTTGGCAAGATGGCCGCAATTTATGCATTTCATAGCTTTCGTATTGACATGTGCTAGGAACTTCTGGGAGCTACAAAGCTCGACTATCCAGAGGTTCCAACGACAAAGTCCTGGAAAACTTATAAGCGACATCGCTTATATGATCGGAAGGGAGAGAGCTGGCAATTGACTTGCATCAACGCCAAAAACAAAGCAGTATCCAGTAAAATAACAATTTTCTGCCGTGGTATATAAGTATAAGCTACGGTATAAGCATATTTTCCCTCTCTCGTTCTACCTTGTCTATGGCTCTACCTATATTATAGTAAAAAAAAGGGATTGCATCTTCGACCAACCAGCACGGAAGTAACAATGCCTAAAAAAGCTCCTCCGTGTGCATATTAGATCTAAACCTTGGGATGAGATACAAAAATTTTAAATACAAAGTTTATGTAAAAGGGTTATATATTTTCATAAGCCAAAAGTAAAGCTGGAAGCAAATTTTTTAACAAAGAAGTCGATGCGTCCTTTAAAGCTAAAATATATTCAACTCCTCTAAGATTCGGGGTGGACGAAAAGCAATCAGTTATATATAGTTTTTAATATACAATTTTTGATAGACATATTTGCTATAATTTAATTTCCATTTGTACTATCTTCTTTGGGCTTTTATAATGCCGCATGTAAAATTTAAATTTTCCTTTTCTATAACAGACCCTCTAATTTTCTAGTTAACGCCACTTTGTTTTTAAAATCGGCCCAGCCGTTCCATACTTACAAGCCAATAGCACTAAAACCGTATTGTTTTTACATTATTTAGGTCAAATTTCAAACTCTTAAATCTGGAATGGCTGGACCGATTTTTAAAAACAAAGTATCGTTAAGTAGGGAATTAAGGACCTTAAAAACGAGGTGCTACATGATCCCTCTTTCACTTCACGTACAAAAATGCGCACTTTGAAATAAAACACACGTTAAAAAAACTTTTTTGCAAAAAAAATAGTATCATAAAACCATGATACTAATTGTAAAAGATAAACTCATTTAAATTGTCAATTTATTTTACTGGAAATATTAAACGTAAACATCAAAACATTTTAAACAGGAATATTGAATTTCAAGGTCTTACGTATTTGCGCATACATAATTACTGCAAACAATAATTACTTTGCAGATCAATAAATTTCCTAATTTTACCTTAATTTTGTTTGCTAAAGATAAAACCGCGCCTTTTTTATTTTCCCCAGACATTTTGTAAACATCTCAAGTTCATTTTTTATAATTTTTTACTTCTTTCTTGCAAGACATTCGCCCTCGTACAAAGTTTCTTGTTTTGTGTTTAGGATTACTTAACTAAGAACTCTCCTAATAGAAAATAAAATAAGAAATAACGTAAGTGTATTTTACTTTATTTCAAATTATACCAATCATATAAATGCTAGATTTTTAAAATAATAATGATTATCCATTAAATAATTTCAAATTTAATTACATACCCCGTGCATCCCCCATATTTTCCTTCTGGGTATGCAACTTAACATACTTTTAAGCGCATTGTGTGCTGCTTTACCAAAACTTAAAAAGTATTTAAAAACACAGAGGTTATAAATAAACTTTAATGTTTATCAGTAGATAAATTTGCATATTATTTTTATATTAATAGTTTTATATCTAAAGAACGGATGCTGTTTAGTTAATAAATAAAATAATACAAGTAAATACAGTTCAGCATGTAGAAAAGTAAGTAGAAGTAGACAATTAATTTATAAAACATTTACATAAGGAAGTAGGAAGATAAATTATTTGTTGATTTTTATAATGCATAATGCTAATAAAACTAAAAATAGTTAAATTTAGAAAGTAATGTAAACAGGTTCTTATTATAACCTAGTTGGTAATCTGGTATAAATTTTAAAGTTTTTACTTTTAATTAAACAATAAATAATTATTACTCTAAAATATACCTGCTTAGAATAGAATCCTTTCAGGGTATTTATTATGTTCTACAAACATTTAAGGAATTTATTAAATCCCAAATATTTGCAAAGAATGCTCCAAAGAATTATTTTTACATGTTTTGTATATTAGGTATTTACTTCGTCTACTTTTGGTTTGATTTGTATTTGTTATTTATTGAGTAATAAAATGTGGGTGTTAAAGTATTACACTATATTTTCTTACCTCCGTAAGTCTAAAAAAGACATATTTATTTTCAGCATATAAATTTAGGGAAGCTCGAGGCGTTTGCGAGGCTCAAATTTCAAGCGAAACTTACTGGTGAAAACCACAATTCGCTATCTTGCGTCGTTTACTCGCTACAGGGTGTTTTTCAATTTCTGGTATTTTCTTTATTCTTTCATAACTTTTTATTTATAAATATTTTTTAGTTCTGTAAAAACATTTTCACAGCAACTTTTTCTTGCGATTTCAAATATGCTTTTTGTTTTTCTAAGATGACGAATTTTTGACTTATTTATTTATTTTTGGAAATTTTAAATGGAACACCCTGTATATTATTTCAATTTTAAAATGAGCAAAAAATTACCCTTTCAAAAATGTATCACACTTTGTATTTATTTTCAGCCGTTTCTGAGATAAATGGCTTTTTATGTTTTTAATTATTTATATTGGGTAGAAAGGAGGAAACATGTTTATTAAAAACATTTTTTTAAACAAACCTACTAATTTACTTACTTATAATAAATGTTCAAATTGCCTGCCGTTTTCACGTACGCACATCTGACATCTGAACTGTGTGCTCTGCCTTGCTGCATTTATTATTTCAATATTGGAGGGGGAATTAAATGCTTCGAGTAAAGCTGCTTCCAGTTCCTGTCTTGAATTATGATTCTGGTGAAATGTGAAATCCTTTATCTTGCCCCATAAAAAAAAATCCATCGGGGTCAGGTCTGGTGACCTGGCTGGAAAATGGACTGGACCTTGATTGCCCATCCAGTTGTCGCCAAATTCTTGATCCAAAAAATTTGTAACAATTCTGGAATTATGTGGCGGTGCACCATCTTGTTGAAAAAATGTTAATGTTAACGCCCTTTCAGCCAATGGCAAACTATCTATCAATGGTTCAATAAATTGTTCTAGGATTATCCAGGTAGCGCTGTGAATTCAGAATACCATCATAGATATAAGGGCCAACCAACCTGCCTCTAAAAATTCCCACCCACACGTTAAAACTATATCGTCCTTGATTAACCACTTCTACAGTTACATGTGGATTCTCTCGTGCCCAGGTGTAACTGTTGTATCTATTAAAAATTCCAGAACTACTAATTGACGCTTCATCAGTCCAAATGCAGTTGATTGGAAAATTCTGGTTTTTCTGACATTTGGCAAGAAACCATCTACTAAATCTTATGCGATGTTCATAATCGGTAGGGTATAGGTGATGAACCTTTCTTGTTCGAAAAGGCTTAAATTTATGTTTTTTTAAAATACGTCTTCCGGATGTTCTTGCTACACCAGTAACTTCCTCCAAACCCCTTGTTGATTTATGTCCATTATTTTCAATTTCTCCCAAAACTGTAATTTCTTCTAACTCTCGGTCTCTTTGACTTTCATAATTCTTTGGCCTCGGTTGGATAAAGCTGCCATAATTTATTAAATTGTTCTTAAACCTATAAAATATAGTATTATGCGGTTGTCGTCTTTCCGGATACCTAGTTAAATACAAATTTTCGGCACGTTCAACATTTTCATCGCACTGTATAAAACATTTTAACATATCATATTTTTCTTCATTTTCGTACATTTTAATAAGGTAGCAACAACGAATAGCGGATGATAATTTAATGTGTTAGCCATCTTAAGAAGTCAGAAGCTTGCATTTGTTTTCCATGGCCACCTATTGCTTACCTGCATAATGGAAAATAGTGTTGTTTTCTGCAATTATTTTAGATATAAAATATTGGCCTGATATTTAAACATGCTCAAAAAGTTCTTAGGGCAAAACATTAATAAAATAATTAACTCTTCTTTAAATTATTAAATTATTTATAAAAAAGGTTAGTAATTTTGCGGTATAGCAGTAAATAAAATATAACAGATAAATTAGGAGCATTTATTATATAAAGTATCTTGGTTGTTTTAATGGTTTTAAATTTGACAAAAATATTTTTTATTGGATAAACATATATAGCTTTTAAAGTTTATAAAATACATAAGTTAAGTTAGGATTTTTAAAGTAATAAACATGTTTGCTCCTTTCATGGCCTACTTTCTACCCAATATGAATAATTAAAAACATAAAAAGCCATTTATCTCAGAAACGGCTGAAAATAAATACAAAGTGTGATACATTTTTGAAATGGTAATTTTTTGCTCATTTTAAAATTGAAATAATATACAGGGTGTTCCATTTAAAAATTCCAAAAATAAATAAATAAGTCAAAAATTCGTCATCTTAGAAAAAAACAAAAAGCATATTTGAAATCGCAAGAAAAAGTTGCTGTGAAAATGTTTTTACAGAACTAAAAAATCTTTATAAATAAAAAAGTTATGAAGGAATAAAGAAAATGCCAGAAATTGAAAAACACCCTGTAGCGAGTAAACGACGCAAGATAGCGAGTTGCGGTTTTCACCAGTAAGTTTGGCTTGAAATTTGAGCCTCGCAAAGGGGGGTCAGTTTTTGTGTAAAACATACAGGAACATGAGTTTCCTATTAAAAGCGTCGAATTTGGCCCACCCTGTACATTAAGAAAATAAAATTTAAAAAAACGATTTTTTGAAAAGTCTAACTGTATATAACCCCTTAAAAAGTTAACTTAGTAAATATGTAAAAACTAATGTTTAAAGTTTTATTTAGGCGTCTTATTATAAGTAATTGATCAATTTTTAGTGATAATATGGTAAAAAATAAAACAAATAACGCGTTAAAAGTGATTTTATAGACTTTAATAATCTACAATAAAAAAAAATAGTCAATTTAACAACGTTGTGGGTGTTAAAGTATTATACTTCATTTTCTTACCTCCTTAAGTTAAAAAAAAATATATTTATTTTCAGCATATAAATTTACCACAAGCTCTGACTAAATATATATATATATATATATATATATATATATATATATATATATATATATATATATATATATATATATATATATATATATATATATATTTTATATACCTAGGCACCCAAAATTATTTTTCTTAATTAAAAACTGTTAGGTTTTTATTTATGTTTTATTTTAATAAAATTAAAATTATTAGTATATTTAACAATGCTGCGGGTTGTCCCACCAAATAAAATTGGCCATTACCAGCCCCCACTGCTTTTAGTAGGTATCATCTAAAGTGGCTTCAATTTTACAAGGCAAATACAAGAGACATGTTCATAAGAACTTTTTTATAAACAGACATCCCCCTCCTAAGTTTCTTACCGTAGTTTAGAAACACCCTGTATATTTAAAATAGTTTTCAAAAAATGCGCAATTAAAAAAAATCTTGCCGTGTTTTGACGTTAAAAAAATATATTTTTAATCCAATTATTGCAATATTTTATGGCCGTAGTGTATTATAATAAAGGTGCCCGTCTCTATTTTGACCCATTTTATCGCGAATAACTTTTGAATTCGCTTTTAAACCAATAAAATATTAAGATAGAGTTTTCGCAGAAAGCCTTAAATTTCTTATTTTTTTTATCGTTTCTGCCATTTGGTTGTAATATTCAATTAGTACAAAAACAACATGGTTGATTTTCCAACACCATGTATATTTTTCAATATTCTTAATTAAAACTCATTTTCCCTCTTTAAAAAAGTGTATGGTTATTAAAAAAATAATGGATTTATTGATTTCTAAAATATAACTGCATGGGCAATTTAGAGCATTATTTGACAATGAAAAAAACTAACCAATAAATATACTGGGTGGACATTTAAAAACGAAACAGCTAATCTGGCACTCAAGGTCATTTAAAGAAAAACGCTCGGACACGTCAATTTTTTATTTTAGGTTAAAACATTTTTTGCCACTTTTACCCCTGAACTGCACGACTCTAGCAGGGGTGACACTTATTACAAAATTATTAAATAGAAAGAGGGGTCGAGCGATACCTTATTTTAAAGGTCTTTTGACTGTGATTACAACTGCCAAGTTTGAAACTTAATCTTCCCTCTCTAATATTTAAACGTAAATCACAACCTCGCCAGAAGGATTCTTTAATATCTCATTGTAAAGATCGTTTAACCCCTATTACGAGTATTTCCCTTAGTTTAAAGCAGCTTGATCCTACAGGTAATTTAATATTATATATTAAAACATAAATTAAATTTTAAAATTTTGACAAGCTGTCATATCAACGGAAATAATAGCAAAGACTTTAAGCTTGGCAGTTGTAATCAGGGTCCAGAGGTCGTCAAAACAAGTATCACTCGACCCCTTTCCCTTTGTTATCAAATGGCCACCCGGTATAGTTTATTTACAATATTAACCAAAGTTTTTAAAAAGGCACTGGCTAAACGACCGCCGGCGGTTTTACTCAATTGTAGGAACGTATTTGAAAACCGGCGAAAATGGTAATTAATTTGTTGTTTTTACTGATTGTATTGGTAGACGCCGCCGTCCGGCAGTTTTGTTTATAAAAACTATTGAAAACCGCCGAATAATAGTTAAACTTTAATAATTATCTTTTTATTGTTTAATATTATTTTTATTATTGATCAAGAAACAAAAATAAAACTGTGAGACACGCTTGACACCTACAAAGATTTTGTCGAAGTTCTTCATAAGTTAAAAAAAAATTACATCTGTTTGGAAAAGAAAAGCCAGGAGTATTTTAGCGGCAAGCAAACAAACTAATCGTTTCATATAACTAAAACTTAAGTATTATCAATCAAAGTATGGTATTGAGCTCGGTATTGAGGGTAGAACAAACTTTAAAATTCTTAGGAAAAAGAAAAAGATTACAAAGTAAGTAGTAGTAACAAGTAAGCCACAGGTACCAAATTCGAATTCGGACTAACTTTTTTTATATTTTATTGTTGATAATATTTTATTCATGTTTTTTTTTATTATTATTGATCATAATTTAACTTTCAGACAAATAATTTTTTATTTTTTAAGAATTTTAAGTTATATCTAATTGCTGCCGATGACGCCCTGATAAGTTATTCCTTCGCATTTCTTAACTGAAAATATTTATTTAAAGTGTCTTTTGATGTTGTAAAATATTGGGTCCATGTGACCACATACTTTTGTAATGTGTCTTTTTTAATTATAGGCCCTTGATAAAATGGCAGAATACATACAATAGTGGTTTTATTTGCCTGTCCCCATCCCGCTATACTACTCTAATTTGTTTTTCCAAATGGTGCTATAAGCTAAACTACAATATTAAACAATTTAACCACAAAAAAACTAGTGTCCGTTGGTGACTCCCTAACTTAATTTGAAAAATTTAAAAATATATTTAAAATGGAATGGTTTTCAAAGGGAAGAGGCCTTTTTGTGTTCTTTAAAATTTTTGAATCTCCCCCATCAAAAAAAGGTATATACGCCCCAAATTTCAGTATTTTTAAGTATTTTATACTTGACCACGTGAGTTTCGGTTTCGGCCAAAACTAAAGCCATGTCCGAAATTTCAGTTTCGGTGTCGGCCAAAAACCAGTTTCGGTCGGACTCTAAAAAAACTAAATGCTTACGGCACAGAAAAATAAATAATAATTATTAATAGATTAATTTTAACTATTATTCGGAGGTTTTAAATAGTTTTTATAAGCAAAACCGCAGGACAGCGACATCTACCAATAAAATAAGTAAAAACCACAGGTAATACCAAATTGATTAACATTTCGGCGGTTTTCATATACGTAAATATATAAAACCGCCGGACAAGGGTTTTCTTTTAATGATTAGAGCAAAACCGCCGGCAGTCGTTTAGCTAGTGCGTTTTTAAAAAGTAATCTAGCCTTACTGCAACTATTATTTTGTGAATAACGTATAACTTTGTTGCCGTATTTTTTTGGAAACATGGTGTTCCATTTACAATAACAAAGTTGACCTGTATACTGAAAAATCGAGCCATTTCTGTTTTAAGAAATTTAATGCTTTCTGCGAAAACAGTATCCTAATAACTTTATCTGTTCTAAAGTTATTTGCGATTAAAAATGAATAAAAAAGGCACTGGCTAAACGACCGCCGGCGGTTTTGCTCAGTTATAAGAAGAAAACCGCCGACTAGGCGGTTTTATCTATTTACGTATATGACAACCGCCAAAAATGTTCATAAATTTGTTATTTCCGGCGGTTTATACCTATTTTATCGGTAGATGCCGCCGTCCAGCGGTTTTATTTATAAAAACTATTGAAAACCGCCGAATAATAGTTAAAGCTATCCTAACCTTTAATCATTTTTTTATTGTTTAATATTATTTTGATTTCTGATCAACAAACAAAAATAAAACTGGGAGACAGGTTTGACAGCTACGAAAATTTTGTCGAAGGTCTTCATAAGTTAAAAAAGACTACATGTTTTTGAAAAAAAAAGCCACGAGTATTGTAGCAGAAAGAAAAAAGCTGATCGTTTCATGGAACTAAAACATAAGTATTACTAAAGACAATTGTAGTTTCACTATAGACTCCCAGAACAATGCTTTTTATTTTTTATTTAAGGCACCCACGGTACTAGGCTTTTAGCTTAGGTTTAGGCTTTTAGCATTCGTGGATTGTCCCAAGATAAAAAAGTGCTAAATTTTGGCATCAGTTTGAACGCTGGCTTGGCTGAATTTATAAAGCGGGAAATTATACGTACTGTTTACGTGTGTACTCGATGGATACCCGCTTTATAAATTCTACGAAGCGAACGTTCAAGCCGATGACCACAAATTTAACATTGTTCTGTGTGTCTGTAGTGAAACTACAATTGTCTTTGGTATTACCAATTAATGTACCTATGCGATTGAGGGTGGAACAAACTAAATTTTCGGGAAAGGGAAAAAGTTACAAGATAAATAATCTTTTCTTCAATCCTATTGTCAACATTTAAAACAATTCCCATTTTTATTTTTAATTGTTCATAATTTAATTTTCTACTTTTGAAGAATTTCAGGTTATATCTATTTGTTGGCTTTAGTGTTAGTTTTGTAATGTGTCTTTTCTAATTATAGGCCCTTAATAAAGTAGCAATCCAGTCACGAAACGCTAGGCTGATAAATGCAATAGTGGTTTTATTTGCTTCATTCCGCTATACTACTTCAAATTGTTTTTCAAAGATTACTATTAACTAAACTACAATAATGAACAATAAAACCACAAAAAAAACTAAACACTTACGGCACAGCACAATAAATAAATTATTAAGGTTAGATTAACTTTACCTACCTATTATTCGGCGGTCAGTAGTTTTTATACGCAAAATCGCCGGAAGGCGGCATCTACCGATAAAATAAGTAGAAACCGCCGGTAATAACAAATGAATTAACATTTTCGTCGAAGGACACCCTGTAGGTACTTATAAGATTACTTGTTTTAGATGCAGCTCATCCACTTCTCAATTTTATTTCTTTTATATTGCCCACATGGTCCCTTTTACCTCCTGACGATAGCAGTTGCAATAACAACTGCTTTCATCAACCACCTGAAGCTTGTCCATCCGCACTAAGCACTTGTCGATGTCGCCAGTTACCAAATTGTCGCAAAGCTGCTATTTGCTGCAATGTAAATAATTTTACCTTAAAGGAAGGTTTGGCATGTGCAAGTAAGTTGTATGTTAAAATTTAAAATCGAAACAGTTTTGGTGTTAGGTTTAGTTAATTTTTTTAATCTCTAGGTAGTCCATTAGGTCTTACTTACCGCCCTGTAAACCCAGAAACACTACCGATAAACTATAAGGGTTAATTCTACAATACAAAAAAAACAAAAGAAAAAAACTTCATACAGTCACCAGGATATGGGATTTTTTTATAAGAGAAATAACGAATTTATTTTTCTATCAATCGCCTCTGCATGTCCGATAACCTAAAAATCAGTTTTGACATATGTCATGTGAACAGCGGTACGGCGGGAAATTTGAATGAAAAATGAAAAATTTAAAAAATAGGTTTTCGCCAGTATACACCCGCGGTGTTGCAATGATTTATTTCCTAAAAATTTTTCAATATTTTACCAAACCAAAAACGTTAAAATATTTAGAAATGGTATTTATTTTGTGCATTAACTTAAGCCCTCAATTTCTCGCTTTTTAATGTTTTCTAAATCTATTAATCTTAGTTCAGCAATTAAAATAAACATTTTACAAAAAATATATAGACAAATTTTACCATAACTGTAAGACGAATTACCCTAACAAAAAAATGCAAGCTAGAAATTAAAATGGATGCTCTAGTAGGCTCTGGAGACAAATTAAAAAAGCAGGTTAAAGATCATTCCATGCACGAATAATTTCTAGCGTGTTTTTTTTTAGTTATGTTACGGTAAATTGCTTAAAAGTTATGGTAAAAATTGCCTATATTTTTGTACAATCTAAAAAAATGTAATTTGTTTGTTTTACTTGCTTAATCTATGTGAAAACATGTCTTTAGTTATGAGTACAGGGTGGAGCGGTTTCGACTGTTTTAACAGGAAACTTGTATTTCCTGACCAGATAAAAAAATTGACAGGTGTCTTGGGCTCGATTTTCGAAATTAGATGAATGGTGAAACCCGCATCTCGAAATCTCTATCGGTATCCGAGATATAGGGTGTTTTTCATTTTTGGCCATTTTGAAAAAAATCGCCATTTTTGAAAACTTTCCACAACGGTGTAAACATTCTTAAGGTACTTTTTTAAGTGGAATCCATTGGACTACTCAGATTTTTAAAATTTATTTTATTTTTAGTTTCGTTGAAAATATATAAAGCTTAGTTTTTTTTTAATATAAATCATAGTTGGCCATGATCTCAAAAATTGCTTATTTTTTGCTCTTTTCAATGATATATTATTATTCATACTTATCTTTAAAATTGAGCGAGATATTTCAGTTTTTTAATTTTGCTACAGCAGGCCATGGAAAAAAATCAGCACTTGTCAAAGTCAGGTAAATAACATACCAGTTGTTTCATTTTTTGCTAAAGTAGGCCATGCAAATAGGTCAACTATCAAACACAGACCAAAAATAATGCAATTAAGTTACAAACTTAATATTTATGAACCATATTATAATAAAAAAAATTGGTCTAAAAATTAAACGACTTTAAATGTAAACCAGAACCTATGGAAAATTTTAATTCAAAGTAGATGTTCAAAGTTGGCTTCTTCTTCCCTAATACATAATAAACACCTTTTTTCACTGCATTACAAGCGTTTATTAGTTCAACAGGTCTAATCGCACCAAAAGCTTGCCTAGTCGCTGTCGCTATTTGCAACTCTTCCCGTGTTTCGATAGTTTTTCCTTTAAAAACTATATCCTTCAATCTTTCCCATAAAAAATCTAATGGTGTTAAGTCGCAGAACCTAATTTTCTTCTTTCTAACTTTAATTTTCTCAAAATTTCCGATATACCGCTTTTCACATAACATATTTATGTCACAATGGATTTTTAGGATATTGGACTTTTTTTATTTGGGTCCCTTAACGTTTCTTGGTAGAATATATTCCCACCAAACGACATAAAGCCTAAATTTTCGTCTTGCTAAAAGAGACTAAAACTTGCCAAAACTCGACTATCATTAGTTATGACATGCTTGATCTGGTAGGAATAAGTGGGTATACTTATAACCACTGGTTGTTCTAAAACATTTTGGTGTGAAATTATTATCCCAAGACCTATAAAGGGTTAAGCCATTCTAATTATTTTTTATTAAGTCGAAGAAAACAACATGAAAAAAAATAAAATAAAAAATTATAATTTCGACCAGTAGTCGTGGTATTTTATAAAAGGTTAATTTATTTTAAGGTCAAAATTGTTTTATTTTTATTTTTTACATTATAATTTAAATCTTTTTAGTTAAAGGTAAATAAAAGCATTATAACTTTAAACAATAGCACCAAATTTAAGCCAAAGCAGTTTAAGGATACTAAAGATATTTATAAAATACCGACTTATTTTAAAATACTTTAACGCCCTGTATCTCAGAATTAAAGTTACTCCTACTAATATGTTCATAGGAACTTTTTTATGAAATGAAATAAGGAATCACCAAATTTTCATACCGTTGTTAGGAAAAACCCTGACCAGGGTATATCATTAAGGGTGGATGGGTCGCATATCTCAGTAACTAATAGTCCTAGGATATTAGGAAGAAATCCTATTAAGGAAATTAACCATAGGAAATTGCTGGAAAATATTTTCAAGTTTCTAGCAGTACCGCTAGGGGGCGTAGTAGCTATAGACCTATATAAAAATGCATTTTTCTTGAGAATATCCCTATACGATGTACAAAAGAAGTACTACCATAGTAATGATGCGAATAGTCTTTTATTATCTTTTTCTTTATCACTTTTTATTCGAGGGCATAAAATAAGGAGGTAGAAAAGGGATACATTTTAGGAATTAAAATGTCTATAACTTCGGTTTCCTTAATCAAATTTAGCAAACTAGATTTCGTTTAAAATAGGAAGCTTAGATGATTAAGAAAAAGCTAACACCGCGCATTCTGACTTTTGCTGCTTCCGCTAGAGGGCGCTATTTATCGAGTTTGAGGTTTTTAAATTTTTCTTTAAAATTTTAAATGAAATGCCATAACTATTTATCTAAAAACCAAAATTAAATTAAATTTACTACAAAAACTCAAAAAACCGCATGTTAATATCTTTATTCGTTCAAAAGTTATTGCCAAAAGAAGGCGTTTTACTAAATTCGTAAAAAAACAATTAAATTTTAAAATTTATGAAATCAAGTGTGCCATGGCAAACAAAAAGTGTTGTTAAACTTTGTTTTATTTAAATTTTAGTCATAAATGATAATAAAAAGACCTATAAAAATAATAATAATTGCTTAGTAACTATTTTCATTAGTAAACTATTTGACAATTATTTATGTTCTTTGTCTCCAAACTTATTCATTTGTTTTACAGTAAACTAGATTGATTTTTCGGAGCTTTTCTGTGGTATGAAAGTAACAGACAGCATTAAATATTTTAGTTAGTATTTTTGAAATAATAATTAAATAAATAATTTATTTACTTATATCATTGTTAATTGGCATTTGACCACACTTTAACAAAAATAATTTGCTATATTTAGTTAAGGGAAACCGAAGTTATAGTCATTTTAATTCATAAAATTTCTCTCCTTTCTACCGCCCTTATTTTACGCCCTAGAATAAAAAGTGATAAATCAAAAGATTAAGAATACTTGCAGCATTACTACGGTAGTACTTATTTTATAACTCATATGGGGCTATTCTCAAGAAAAATCCAGTGTTAGATACGACTATAGTTACTACGCCCGCTAGCTGTACTGCCAGGAACTTGAAAATATTTTCCAGCAATTTCCTATGGTCAATTTTCTTTAATAGGATTTTTTCCTATTGTCCTAGGACTATTACTTCCTGAGATATGCTACCTATCCACCCTTAATGAAATACGCTGTATATTGGTATTTAACCCACGGGCGTTAAACAAATTAAGCAAGGAATCTTTTGGTAAAGAATTTCCAGCCAGGAATCGAACCCAGATTTCCCGCGTGACAGGCGGGGATAATGAATACTTATAAAGATTTCTGTGTACCTAAGATTGAATATGTTATAGAGAAAATGGTAGAAATAAATGATGTTTATCTTATTAAATTTATTTAATTTATTTAATTTATATTAAAAGAAAGGTCTTAAATTTAAAATGAGCATACCTGTACTTCAGGAACTGATATATGTATATGTTAATCACTATTATAGTTAATAATCATTTCCTTATTCATGTGTCATTATCACCATTGAATCTTTTAAATAAACTACAATTATATTCAGTAAACACTAAATCATTTTGCTTTTGAGGCAATTCTTTACTGACGAAACAACAATTTTCTAAAATGTTACATATTTACTTTACTTACAAGATTCGAAATAAGTACTAAACTAAGTTTTTATCACAATGTACTAAAATTAGATTTCTACAGAAGTGCTAATATATTTCATTTACGTGTCTACATTTAAAGTAAATATAATTTAAATAACAATACACGAAATATCTTGCAGAAACTAAGTGTGTAAAAAGCAGATAAAGCAGTATTGAATTAATACATTTTTTCCGGGGAAAGTTTACTGTTGCAGGGGAGGGTAGTAAAATTTTTCTTTACAAGTAAACCCACTTCCTCAATAAAGTGCAAATAAGGTTTGTGCATATGCATATATAAAACAAATGCACACAACTGGGACAGTAATGAAATTGATTTCATGATGATAACACTCTTGAAAACCTTTTAGGGGGTTCCTTTTGACGAGTCTACCACAAATATACAGTCAGTCCACGGATGAGGTTAACAAGAGGACAAATGGACCAAAAATTACATTTTTCAAAAAAAGTCATACATCATAAAAAAATTGCTTGTAAAAATAATAGATTCACGAAGTAAAAAATGTTTATTTTGTATACAGGGTTCACAAAAACTTAAAAATAAAATGATTTTCTTTAAGAGTAAACTACCTTTATTTTTATTTTTTTAAGGTAAAAATCATTTAGAAAATTTATTCAGAATGCCTCTATTAATGTTATAGGGGTATCAAGAAGTTTCATGAAAGTGATTAAAAAGTTATCAAGAATCAAATATTTTAAATTTTTACAATAAAATGACCAAAAAGATCTCATTATTTTTTTTCAAACATCTACTTTCTTCAAATTCCTACACAACACAATTTTTCAGCTGTAAACAAATGTGATCAAGGCGTTTTCGGCAAATTATGGAGTTTAATAAAATTTTGTATTATTGTTTTTATCGATTAGAAACATTATTTTAAATAAATTTTTCCTAATGGCATTTTGCTTAAAAATGAAAAATAAAGGTAGTTTACTTTTGGAGGAATATCATGTTTTTGAGTTTTTGCGAACCCTGTATGCAAAATCAACATTTTCTCTTCGTGAATCCTATTTTTTGACAAGCAAAATTTTTTATGAAGAATTACTTTTTTCAAAAATCAAATTTTTGGTCCATTTATCCTCTTGTTAACCCCATCCCTGGACTGTCTGTACATACCGCCATATATGGAAGCACCACTTTAACCTAGCCTGCCAATGTCAAATGTGTCGGGCTGGGCGCGTCAGTTTTTTTGTCGGACTAGTTTACCACAATGTTTTACATGCAATTTTAAAACATTGTGCCGAAAATCGTATGGGTGGCAGTTACGAGATCCGGCCCAATCCGATACCGAAAACATGTCCATGGGTCTTATGGTTTCGTGACTGTCAACACACATTTTTAAGCACAATGTTTAAAAATTGTATGTAAAACATTATGGTAAACTTGTCCGACAAAAATAGTGACGCATTCGCCCAGTCCGACACCTGAAACATTTGACATTGACAATATGAATATTCGTGGTAGACTCGTCCAAAGGAACCCCCAAAAAGGTTTTAAAAGTGTTATTTTCATGTAGTCATTTTTATTAATGACTCCGGGACTAATATAATACCGCATTAAAAGAAATAAATTGTCAAATTGTCGATAAATTTTCAGCCTGCCAATCACAAGTATTTATGTGCATAAAAACCCGTATGTGCATGGTGTTCAAGGTTTATCTGTCACAAAATTATGAATGTTATGAACATTTTTTCAAAAGCAATAAATTGCAATTTTTTATTAATTTTAAAAAGTTAAGGAACTCAAATACAACAATTAAGCCTTACATTTAAAAAATAAGAATATTATATTTTCAATATTACTTTCTTGGACTTCCATTGTCTTTTATTTTTTAACCGATACAAGGAAGGTGTATATGTTACCTTTAAAACTTTATTTAAATAATATGGGGGCACTAAAATAAATATCTAGCACTTTCTTGAGCAAAATTGATTGATTTTTTAATAGCTGTTTCTTAATTTTCTTGATTTTTTACATATTGTATTCTGTATAATTGGCAAAAATCGATATAACAAGCTCTAAAATTAAATAATATCAAAGAAAGAATTGTGGTCTATTTTTTATATTTTTTAGATATAAGCTCAAACATAGACATAGAATCTCTACATATCCGTAATGCAACATTTGAATCATTTAACTTAAACCTGTCGCAAACCGTATGGCGGATTCTGAGGTATATGACAATAACAGATGGAAACATAAGCAGGATTGATGGAGAGTTTGCTAAGCATAGCCGAGTGTCGTGTCTGAATTTATCGTCCAATCACATTAATGCCATAGAGGATAGAGCGTTGGGAAATTTGTATAATTTAAGTATATTGGACTTGTCGCATAACAACTTAACTGAAGTTCCGAGTATTAGAAAGGAGAGTGTTACTTTGGATATTTCTAGTAAGTACTGTTTAATATTCCGTTGGTCGCGTGTTATCCCAAAGATATAATCCATATTGAAAACGATGTCACGTTTGCCCCTTTCTAACCCTTCTACATTTGGGTATACGGTCTGGACGTCCAGTTTGTATCTGAGGGATACTGCGCGAGTATAGTGAGAACATTTTAACAGCGCAAATTCGGTAACCTTTGAAAATAATACAAAAAATAAAATAAAAAAGCCGCCTGCAATCGGACTATTTTATAGAAAGGCGCCGCTATCCTTTTCAGCGACGCGCCGATACACTATGGGATAGAAATCCATTATTTTGGCCAAAAAGCAACTTTGAAATTTTAATCGCTCATGCTGTGTAATTTCAAAGTAGATACTCTAAACAACATATACACAAAATTATAAAAGGATTTGACGATTTCTATTAGGGTAATAAGAAAGTTGAAAATGTATTTTAAGAATAAATGAAGATCATACAACTAAAACATTAAGATGGCTAAAGCACGCGATTCGCTGCCGTTTTTTAAATATTTGGTTTGAGAAAAAGTTGTACATAGAAAAGTTTCTTAAAATGATCCAAAGATTTGCGTTTTAGCTCATTTAACGTGCTACGGCATCCCCTTAAGTATTAAATGAAAAGTGTTTTACTTTACCCTACCTTTGCCGATTTGATATAATTTATATTATTCTTACCCATGTAAACATAAATATTTAACATTTAATCGACTAAATTTATTATTAGCGTAGTTTACTAAAAAAAAAGTAAAAGAATTTAAATAATAAGAGCTATTGTTGTGTTTCCGATGCAGTCTCGCGAGGTCTAGCAACTTTTGTCAAAGATTTTTTTACCATTATCTTTATCAGTTTTTGTACTAACAATAGGGGTGCTACTATTTGGTACTTCGAGTGTAAGGACAGAGACAAGTTTTTTTATAATTTACAAGGTTTTCCATTTAAAAAATTAATATTTTTTGCCCTACACTGTATATCTTAAAAGATAAAAGCATTCTGATGAAAGGTATGGATTCTACAGAATCTACGCAACAAAACAGTGTTTTTATTTATTTTATACGTTAAAAAATAATGAAAGTTGGCGAGATGTAACTTTATTACGCTTATAAGGATGAATTAAAAATTATTCTTCAGATTTGGATGGTCATATTTCCGAAACTAATTGAGATAGACACATCAAATGTATTTTTTAAGCTTTTTAAAACATCTTTTTGGTGGTGATATAATATACAGGGTATTCCATTTAAAAATCATACTTATTGTCGTACCCTGTATATCATATGAGATAATAATCATCTGATTACTGATTGGAAAACTACAGATTAACCAAACAAGCTGATATTTTAGTTTATTTTGTACAATAAAACATAATAATGTTTAGGGGCGTGTAAATTTATAATAAAATATTATAAGAAGTTTTAGGTTCCCAAAAACCATCTGTAATAATGCATAATATTTTTTCAATATTTTTCCAGTTAAGAGCACCTCATTTTAAGTTAGATTAGTAAGTTTCAGAATTTTGGCGCAAAAATTTATTTTCTATCCCATATTGCGATAGCCAGCTGCATCAAGCGGCCTATCATAAAAGAAAGTTAGCAAGGGCTGCTGGGAAGACAAGCATGCCGATTTATTTGCTTTAAACTTTTTTTGTGATTTTTTTCTTATCAAAGAACACCGAATTTACATTTTAAAACTGTTTCTTCTATATGTCACAGTAATTTTTTTTTCACTATTTATTGAGTTTTGTGTGTCTATTTAGTGACTTATAATAACTGGTTTAATTTCAATATGTAATTTTAACAGGTATTAAATGTAATAATTGTATCTCATGGATACAGCGCGACTATTTTTGCAATTAAAGGGCGTCCATAAATTACGTGCGCCGTTTTTTAAATTTTTGGACTTTCCCTTCCCCCTGGTGGGATTTCGTGAGATTTGCTTTCACCTCTTCCCACATCCCCCAATTTCAAGTAAGATTTTTGTAATATAAGTGGGTTGCATTGCAATACAATACGCCCCGAAATAAATGGAAATATAAAAAGGCACCATTTCTTAAACCGAAATTAATTATGTCGTAATAATTTTGAAGAGCAAAAAAGCCCTCAACCCCAAAAGTGACACTGCATCACAGGATACATTTCTCCTGGGGGACCTGTCAAATCCAGTTAACTTTTTCCTGTTTCTAGCGGAACCCGCCCCCACCCCCTCACGGTGAGATTTAACTCGACCCTCTCCCCTAAAGTTCTTACGTAATTTATGGACGCCCCTTATATAATTTTTACTTATTTTAATGTTTTTCTTTAAGCTTCGAATTAAAAAACATACAATCCGGTAAATGATATAGTTATTTTCGTACCAAGGGCGTAAAATAGCATTCTTACGCTCGCGGCTGTGTGTGTACAAGTGCTTTACGCCACAGATGCAAACAATATCTTTTGTACGACTGAAATTAATATACAAGCATTCTATGTAGTCGGGAGAAAATTTGCTAGCTTTTAATGTTTTAAATAGTAATCAGTATATTTGGTACGTATGTTTAATTAACTGAATTGTTGTTTTACCAAAAAAAAAAATGTGGCATTATTGAATTTTATTGTTCTTTATAAATTTATAGATGCAGGCGTTTTTGATACTTTTGTGCCCTGAAATGAAAGAAGAAGTAAATTGGGGGCGATTTGAGGTCAAAAAGTAAAAAGGGATGAGAATTTAAGGGTAAAAAACGTTATTTTTTTATTTCCGGCACAACTACCAATTTCTATGGAAATGCATTTTCTGAGGAAATTTACCGTGGTAATGTATACTTTTTACTCCTTTAAGTTAAAGTAGAGATTTTAACGGACAAAAAGAATACGGACTTTTTTATACATGCCGATATTTTTACAAGTGAATATACTTTTTGATATTAAGTTAATATATTGTGAAAAAATAAATATTTCTAACCAACAAAAATTAAAGTTGATTTGGGACATATAAAGGTAAGTTTTCACCGAATTTCGTGAAAAAATGTTGTTTTTGTGAAAGATAAAAATAAAAAACAAAAACTTGGTTATCTGATTTTTCACTTGTATTTTGAAGTTATGTGAAGAAAGTGTAAATACAAAAGTTGTAAATCTTATTGTTGCCTTAAACTTTGCCCTTTTTTTCCATGGGAAAATCGAAAAAAAAACGCTTCCCCCTTCCTGACCTCAGATCGCCCGTAATTAATTTTGTTATATTTTCTACCTTTTACAGTGGGTTTATTTCTACTATATTTTTTTTCGGTTTCAAAAATTATTGACCCTTGTCTATATTTGTAATGAAAAGAAGCGATTTCATCATTTAAAAGTAAATCTAAATTTGGAGCGAGAACTAATAAAATAAAAATATTTTACGAGGTTTTTTTACATGTTAAAAAAATTACCATTTTATTTTAGATAACACCAATCTAATTTGCTCAAAGTTAAAGAATACCTTAATGACCCATCAAGAGATTACTTTTATAAGTGAAAATCAGACCTTCTGCATTACCTCGAAGGATTTTGTTTGGTTCCAGACAGCCGAAATATTACCGTTTTCTCAAGTGAAGGCTGTTCATCAGGTTAGTGCCGATTAAGATTAAAAGATAAAAATCGGTTGTCTGCAAGGTCCGTTTACTGACCTTTATCGCCGCAATTATCGTTACTATAAATAATTGATACCATATTCACTTTTCACTGCACGCTCACTCAAGTAGAAGAAATATTCTAGTAATACAATTTTGAAGCCGATTTGGATACATGGATACAAATTCAATGATATATTACACATTGAGGTTTAATCTTAATACGGATCTGTGTTTTTAGAAATTTGATAATAATAAATATTTAACCCTACATTTTAAGTTAGGTGTTACAAATTCGACGCATTAGCATTGCTATCTTGGTAATTATAAGAGATAGAGAGTTGGCTAAATTGGGGCTAAGTTGCGCTATTTTATGTTTAACAATATTCCGTTTAAAAATTTACAGCCGTTCCGGAATTATCCGAGAAAAAAACAGAAATTTTGCAAAACAGTTTTTATTTTTCTCTGTTTATTTAAGGAGAACCAACGACTCATTTACATTGCCAATTTTTCTGTTCTATAAAATGATGTCCCTAAATTGAAGATCCGACGTTTCGTCTTTGAGCCACCATCATCAACTTTGTTTTTTTAATTGGAAGGAATAGTTGGTTTCGGGCTTAATTAATTTGTATTTTAATTCTAAATCCAACGATATATCACACTTTACATTTATGCGACGTTTCGAACTGAAATACCATCATCATTCACTATTTCGCCATTACAAATAACGATTTTCTCCCAAACGTTCGGGGAAATTTCCGTTTGCAGGTAAGCATGCATCCATTTTTTTATGACAGGATACGATAAAGTTGATAGAGGCGTTGAAATAAAAATTAAATGGTGCTAAATGTATGTAGGTTATATTAATTATTGTAGCTTGTCGATTATCTTGTAAAGTTGTAAATAGATAAATAAATAAAAAGAATAATGAGTAGGTATAAAAAATATTCATACTTACCTTAAATGGAAATTTCTAAAATCGTTTGGAATAAAGACTTAATTTTTAATGGAAAAATAGTTGATGGTTTTTTGGTTTAAAACGTCGCATAATTATTGTAACGTGTGATATATCGTTACATTAGAATTAAAATACGAGTTTATTAAGCCCAAAACCAAATATTCCTCCCATTTAAAAAAATAAGGTTGATGATGGTGGCTCAAAGACAAAACGTCGGATCTTAAATTTAGTGACGTCATTTTATAGAACAGAAAAAGTCGCAAGGTTAATGTGTCGTTGATTTAAAAATATCTCCTCAAATAAACCGAGAAAAAAATAAAAACTGTTTCGCAAAATTTCCTTTCTTTCTGAATAATTCCGGAAGGGCTGCAAATTTTCAAATTTTTAAAACGGAATAAAGCGCAACTTTGCCCAATTTGACCAACTCTCTATCTCTTATAATTACCGAGATAGCAATGCTAATGCCATAAATTTGTAACACCCTGTTTGGGTCTAAAACACTATTCAGATGGCTTTCTTTATAATAAACAGGTTTAAAAGTTTTTTACATAGTATTTGTTGGATTGATTATTTTAGTTACAAAGCAACTGCAATCCCATGTGTAGCTGCGAGACATACAGACTTAGTCTTATGCATGGAAAACAACCATCCTTTGAAGTAGCCATGAATTGTTCAGGTAAAAAATTGTCTTCGTTACCAGTTCCATTACCAGATAACACCATTCTTCTAGATGTTAGCAATAATAATGTAAGTATTTTTTGTAATAAAATCAACCTCACTATGGGGGTTTGTACATCAGGGGCGCGATTTTCGACTTAGGAAATAGAACTTTCTGAAGGAAAGGGCTTCTTCCCCCAAAATATTAATAATTTTTAATTTAAATATTAGTTCATATTTTATTTTTATTTTTACCCTAATTGTAACTTGCCACTGAAACGTCGTTTTTTAATTAGAATTTTTGGTGGGTTTTTCTTCATTTTGTTTCAGGCGACCGACCAGTTCATAGGGGTACATAGGGCTGAACAGGGTCAGCTCGTATACCCCGGCACTAGGACCGAAGCGGTCCCATTCTTTCTAGATAGATTTTGGCGTGTACCCAATAAAAATACCATTAAACAAATTTCTACTCCCCAAGTCGAAATTCGGGGCCCTGAAGTGAGATTAATTTGTTTATATAACATAAACTGTGATACTGTAATGTTATATTTTTGGCTAAAAAAATGAACCTAAGTGATATACTCTGACACAAATTATCCTTTATTATTTTTAGTATTACATAAGTTTTTAATTCTAATGCAGACTACATCAGTCCAACAAAGACCTTTGATATTTACATAGTATTTTTAAGGTATCTTTAAATTTCAAAAGATTTTTTGTTTAACGCATTTTAAAAGCATGTCCAAACTTTATTAAATATCAAAAAATTTAGGGATAGGTACTTAATTTTGGTTGTTACTTATACCGCTGTTGTAATGTTTTTTAGCCAACGCTCTACGTTCTTTAAAGTTATGTTAGTTGCATACTAGAAAACTATTTTAAAACTGGTGTCTTAAAACCTACCAAAACAGAGTCACCTAAAGAAAAATAGCGCATGTAGTATTTTTCTTGCACAAATTAAAAATCGTTTTAGAATTAAATAGCACAACTGCGCGATTAGAAAAACTTAAAATTTTAAATTTTATACGCGTAATAAAGAGTTTATAAAAAGAAAAGGAAATATAAAAATATTTACGTCATTTTTACTTCCCCCTACCTTAGTTTCCATTATAGTGTCTAAAAGTCATTCCCCACCTTTTAACTTTTAAATTGTTTGGTATTTTTTCATAATTCCATAAATTACAACTTTATTAAGGCAAAATTAAGCATATTGTAGGTAAGAAATGACAAATATATGTAAATATCAAACGAAGAGTTGGGCACTATATTAAAAAATAAATAAATAAATGGAAGTGGGCTCTTGTGGCACATCATTTTAAAGCTTCTGACGAGTTCTTTATAACCCTAAAATTTAATAAAATACCTTTGCCTACAACAAAATAGCGGTACTTCCAAAAATTACCCGAATACCTGATTTGGTGGGCCATATTTCTAAAACCAATAACGTTAGATATACTTAATATATTATTTCCTTAAAGGTGTTTTAAATATCTTTCTAAGGGTAAGATTTTTTTATCTCTGGACAAACCACGAAGGCTAAAAGCCTAAATACTAACGAACCGTTGGTCCCTTAGATGATATACATGGTTCCATAATAAAAGAAGTTAAGGTTTTTTCTACCCTATATATTATTATCAAAATCATCGTTAAAAAGATCTTTCAAGAAGATACCACATTAAGTATATCAAACTTTATTGGTTGCGTAAATATGACCATCTAAATATGGTAATTATTGAAGTACCATCATTTTGTAGTGTGTAAAGGTATTAAATTTAGGTTCTAGTATTATAAAGAACTTCTCAGGAACATTAAAATAATGTGCCACAAGACCACTTTTCCATTTATTTACTCTTTTTCAAAATCGCACCTAATTTTAAGTTTGACATTTTTATCTGTCATTACTGGCCTGAAATTTGGTTTATGCTTTCTTACTAAAGAACTAAAATTTTTATAAATCTATACTAAACGATTCAAAAGTTAAGAGGGAGAACTTCTAAATTAAGACACACACTGTATAATATAATATTTAATTAAGTAAATGGTTGCTAGGAAAATGTAACCATGTCTTTGTTTTATAATATTGTATTTATTTTATGTTTATTTTTCAGATAACAACCATAAAAGAAATAAGTGATCCGTCGTACCAAAATTTAAGATTTTTTATTGCAGACAATAATCAAATTTCGTCCATTCAGCCTTTGGAGGGTACTAAGTTTATAAGCACGTTTGACACTTTAAGCTTGCAAAGAAATAGAATTAAATTGGTATGTAGAATCAGATTATACATATTTCTAAATTATTAAAATTCTTATAAATATAATTAGATATTCATATTTTAGAGTAGGTATAACATTCTTAGTACACTAAGCACTTTAGTAGGTACTTCATAATCGAAGAGGTCAGTTGATGAAGGTGCTACGTGACATTTTGTTATTCTGACATTTGTACTGGAAAAAGTTGATATTTGCCTATTTTAAGGTGTCAATATTTTTTAAATAAATGTAAATAAAAATATTTGGCTGCTTGTGATGTAAAATCTCTAAAAAATAAACAAAAAAATTTACGATCAAACATGTTAAAATCTAAATTACACACAAAACAAGTAATTTGTGACACGACACCTTCATCCACTGACCTCTTTCAATTCTTCAATTGTTTCCTTTACATTATTCTTAAGATTTGACGAATATAAATTTTGGACATTGTACAGGTGTTTTGAACAGTGGTGCCAATATGGTACTCGGATCTAGGCATAGACCTTCGTGGGATGTCAAAAAGATTTAAAAAAATGCAAGAATAGACCTCCCAACAAAATAAGAAAAAGTTGTAAACATGGGTCCTCAAATTCCCAGTTCTCAAGATACAGAGTGTTAAAGTTGTAAATAAAAAATGTTTTTTTATAAATATCTTAAAACATACTTTATTCAATTTTGTTTTAATTTAAAAAAGTACTTTATGTAACAAGTGCATAAAGTGATACTTTTTTTATGAATGGGAAGTTTGACAGCACGAGCCGTTAGTGCGAGTGCGGCAATCCCATAAGTAAAAATAGATACTTTATGCATGTGTTACATACTATATTTTTCTATGACCATATAAAAATTTCCAAATTACCAGCTTATACACGTTTTACTTATTTCAACTTAAAAATTTTATTTTTTGCAGCACAGCCATTATATTACAACAAAAAATCATGCCCTCCCTTATTTTTTAAAAGACAATTATCCTCTTTATAACTATGCCGTGATTTAATTTTAGAAAATTGTATGTACTTACTTTTTGTAGAAATAATACTAAAACAGTATAAATTCCTTTCCAATTTCTTACTCATCCAAATTCATTATTACTAATAATTTTAAATAATTTCTATTAGGGTTATTCGCAAACTGTCGAAATTTTAAAACTAGTGACACATGAACTAAAAGAAATAATTACGAAATCAAAGATAACTTGACCGTTTGGTTTAGTTGATGTCGCGTTTACTGTTACATTGCATAAATTGATATTTAAGTTTATTGTAGTAGGCATGGAAACAAAACACTAATTTAAAGTGTGAAAAAAGCTACGAATTGTTAAAAAAGTTACTTTTATTAGCACTTCATGTTGTGTACTACAATGAAGTGCTTTATCTTCATGTTAACGATTAAAAAAAACAGCAATATTTTTAACGGTCGTCGAAAAATGTTATTTATGGCATTAAGGGGGAAATTTACTACTATCCTAATTACATTTAATAAGTCCAGTGGCGTCTCGAGCGGCAACTGAACGAATAATTTCTAATTTCTAACAAAGAAAATGGTATTCCACTGATTGATTGTGAAAAAGTTTGTACCTTCTTTAGATGAAGCACATAAAAATAAAGCTTTTATGTCCCATGACTTTTTTCATATCTTGTTTAGTTTTAGGGAGAAAAAATAAAATTCATTTAATTTCACATTTTTAGACTATAAAAGAAACACTGTAGGAACTTTTTCTTTTAGAATTAGTTTTCATAATTTTTTATTAGCAATTATGTAACCACAAAAACAACAAAAAATTAACGTTTATATCTAGTCCAACAACTTATACAAAAAAAAGTGTTTTTAAAATTTTTTTTTTTGTCTTAAGTTTGACATCCTGTATCTTGAGAACAAAGAATGAGCAATGTTTATATGAACCTTTTTTATTTTAATGAGAGGATTCTAGCATAGCAGTTTGGCACATGTTCAAAGACCCTGTACCTGTAACTTATTTATTCTTAGTACTTTATTTTAAATAAGCATGTTTTAAAAAAGCTGTCTAAAATATATTAATAATAATAATTAAACCTAATCAATATTAAAAATAAACTATTAAATGATTGATCCGTCTGTCTAGGTCAGGGATGGCAAACCAATGGCACGCGTGCCAGATAAGGCACGTGACTTAATAATTTGGGCAAGCCACTGATCACACAATTTATTATGCACTACAAAAAAAGGGTCAGTATGTACAGTGCCGGAATAAGCGTTAATGTAACGTAAAGACGTTATGTTTTTGTTAGTTCTGGTTAGTTTTGTCCCAATTGCACATCGGGAGGGGCGCAAACTGAAGAAAAGGAAGACATCTTTTGCTTCATGACCTTTTTTTGGTCTTAATTTTTTTTACAAAAACATTTGTTTCCACTTAATTACAAAGTCAAAAGTATGTCATGGCACGTCTAGGACCACAATTTACATTTTTTTACAAAAATCTGCACGTTGATACGTAATGATTCGCCATCCCTGATCTAGGTAATAGCCTTTCCAGTTGTTACCTAATCGCATTAAAATCAATAATACAAGATACTGTTTATACTTATTATTTGGGATTCTATACATTTAAAACAACATTCGGAAATTTTACTTAATATAGTTCTATTGTTGTTTTAGTTGGAAACTATATGTGTTGGACAATATTCAGTTTGAAAGAAATTTTAACCAAAGAAAGGTTAAACTAGGTTTTAATAAACTACACTGTGATTGCAATACTATGAAATTAAAGGTAAGATATTATTTTATATAGACTTTTTTCTTAGACTTTTAAGTCCTTTTATTTATAACTCTTTTTACAGTCCATAAAATTTTAGTGACTATTTCACTAGAGTGTTTTATACTGGCAAAATGTTATAGCAACCTCCTGTTTTCTACTGGCAAAACTCCTACCTGCTCCTACCTTGATAAAACCAACATGATGGTATTTCAGCGGCAAAACTTAGTTAGGTTAAAGTAAAAGAGGTAAAAACTATTGTCATTTTAACAAGTGTCGCCTATTTTTAAAAATAAAATATGAATCTTTTAAATCAAAATGCGAGATTTGGAAGCCAGTGTAAGTCAGAGATTAAAAAAGCAGTATGTAAAAATATTCCGCCTAATACACAAAAATTAAAAAAATCCATTTGGAAGCAGTTTTCTCATTTTTTGAAGAAGCGAAATTATAAGCTCGAGAAATCTACTTCTGTAATAGAGTTCCACGTCTCAATCGCTGCAGGTTAACCAAACTCAAAACCTGGCTTTGATTGGAAAGAATGGACAAACTATTGTTAATTATAATACCTGTACATTTAATATAAATTGTAATAAAATAAAATCCTACCTTGTTAATATAATACCATGTTATAATTCATCAGTTTTAATTAAAGTTAGAAGTTTGGTTTGTTTTTCTCGTGAAATAGTCTTGTCAAATATCATTTGAGAAACAATTTTTAAGCAAAATATTTATCTTGTTTTATTCAAGTTTGTTGCTTTTTGGTAATTTCGTTCATGACATTTATTTAATATTGAAATTATTGTTGAAAATGTCATTCACGAAATTGCCAAAGCAACAACCTTTCATACAATTAAAATATTTTGCCGACAAAATTTTCTCTCTTATGATATTATATCACTGATCTCGATAGATAGCCAATGCTTGTTACCTGCGCGAAACAAAAGTTACAATTCATGGGCGAAAAAATGAGTTTGTGCGCAAGCAAACCGAAGGGAACGCGCCTGGCGCCAAACAAAGTATCGGTCAGAATCATGTGAGTTTATCGCCGCTTTTCCGTTTGAAGGACGTTGAGTCAGTACTGTATTTAAATACATTTTAAACATATAGTTACATCAAATACGCTATATGTCAATTGTTGCCGTATTTAAGAAAACCAAATATTAAAAGCAGTCTCGAATCTAGGAGGGGTGGGGGGCAAACGGTGGTGTCTGCCACGGGTGACACCTTCAAACGGCGGCAAATTGAAACATGGAATGTATAAGAAAGTGGCGATTGTAAGAGAGAAAGGCTTTTTTTGGTCGTCTTTTAATTTGTTATTATACATAGGTATTTAAAAAGAAAGCAATTTTTTTGCTCTTCAAATTTTTCTCAATAAAAAGACCAGGCGGAGAGGCATACGGCAAGTTTTGCCCCTCGTTACAAAAATAAAGATCCCTAAATGTATTACATAAGTTTTAACAATGTAACTGAATTAATGAAATGTTATCACCTGATTTGTTACTCTGACCGTTTTCAATAATTAGAACGTTATAAGTATTTTTTTAAATATTCTAATAATAATATTGACCAAAGCGTTTACGTTATTTATTGTAGTAATATTTTTATTAAAAACCAGTATCTTGTTTATTTTTATTTAGTTTTGAATTCGTTAAAAAAGCAATCATATATTTTCAACAAATTTGGAAATTTAGAGATACTTGTTATTATGGACTAAAACCGGGACAATGCTAAATCTATTGGTAAATACTTAAGGTAAAAACAGTGTCTATGTGTATTCCGGCTCACAAACACCGTTTTTATTACTTACATCCACAATGTTAGTATTGCTTTTGAAATGTTATATGTTCTAAATTTAAAATGCGAATTTATAAAGAACAGTACAATAATTTAAATAAAGTATACCTTTTTTGTACAAAAAAGATAAAGCAATCAAACGGTCAAACGCAAAATGTCAAATTTGTCACCTCTGTCAAAAATGCATACATTCTTTTATCTTTGCGTCCACCACGAAGTATGCCTTATTGACTAAGTACCAGATTACCGTGGGTGTCAGGTTATTAGAGGTTTAACCCATATTCCGCCCTGTTCCGTCGACGTTGTCCAAGCACTGAAACATGCAGTTTTTGCATTTCACAGCACCTTTTAGACAACGCGGTAGTGCCACCACGGATATTAATATTTTAAATAACTACTACTTAGGATTCGCAGAATACTACACAGAGGTTATGCCATTAACATCTGTGAGATGACGATTTATTAAAAACCCGATGTAAGAAACCAAGATTTGAACCCGGGTCTCTGCGATAAGAGGCTAGTACGCCAGCCGCTAACCACGCTCGCCACGCCATGAAATGAAAAAAAATCGTCTCACCCTGTATAATCCTGACTTACTGAACAGCCGTTTACCTATGGAAAGAAGCATTAATAATAGGTAATTTAGTTGCCTAAATATCATTGGGACTGTAACAACGGTTCAAAAGTTATTAATATTTTTTTCCGAGTTATTTTCTTTAATAAAGTATTTAATAAAATAATATTTTTTTATTCTAACTTTAACTTTAAAAGTCAATAACTCCATCAGGAAGAGCGATAGAACTTTTTTATATATGAAGTACTAACATTATTTTGGCTCACTCTTCCCTTCATTTATTTTCTCACCTTTATGGACATGTATACCATTATAGTGCAAAATATTAGATTTATAATGTCTTTCAGCATTAACCTAAAGCCAGCGACAGAGACTGGCCATTTGTACTGTTGTCTCTAGAGCAATGAACAGAATATAAGTCCAAAATACATTCTTACTTTATTAGAACGTACTAGCCGACCCGTCACACTATTTTTATAAATAAAAAAATAAAAAAAATGCTTCGGGCGAGAATCGAACCCGGGCCAAGCGAACATTCTACCACTGAGGCTCGTGTAGGAAATTCGACCCTCTGGAATACTTTTATTTTTCTGCTGACTTGATATAAATATGCCATTATTTTTTTGGAAAACTTTTTGTTTTATCATTGTAAAATATAGCCTATAACACTCCTGAATAGTGTAGCTTTTTGATAGTGAAAGAATTTTCATTATCAGTTCAGTATTTCCGAAAATTAGTGGCTACAAACAAACAAACAAAGTTTTAAACTTTACTAGTATAGATTGTCTATAATAATCAAGTTAAAGTATATTTGTATTACTGTAGGTATGGCTCTTATCAAAACTGAGTCATATTCCTGACCACGATGACATTAGATGTGACAATATGAATATGAAGGTTACAGAGTTAGATGCTTCCAAGTTATGTCAGAGTCCTCAGGACTGGACTGACTTTATTTATTATATTATAACAGGAGAAGTTTTACTGTTAGTGGGTAAGTGTTTTTTTAAATAATATTATGTGTTCTTTTCAGCAGAACATTTATTGTTTAAAAAGTCAGAAACTATAGTTACAATAACAAAAAATCTATTTTATTGGCTCAAAAATCAACCGGTCAATTCTCTAATCTCACTTCACAGTGTCGAACGCTACACTAGTATTTGAGATTAGAGAATCGCTAGCCAGTGCTTACTTAGTAGTTGGTTCTCTCGGTCGATAAAGAATAGATTGTAGATTTTTGAAATGCACGCACACATGACTGGCTGTGTGGCACGTAATATGTATTCTTGACCTCCACATGTATAATGTTAAAATAAACCGGTCCACAAATGAATTTGGCCACCCTGTTTTTGTCTAAATTCAACAGCCCATAACTTTTTTAATGTTACCTGATTTTTGATTTTTTTCCGTCTTTCTAAAGAACATTTTATTGGCTTTAAGTTGCTTATGGCTAATTCTTTAAACATTGCAAGGACTACGTTACACAGAGTGGTAAATAAACTAGTCACAATTTTTACCAAAATTAAAGTTATTCTAGTTTTACAAAATTGAAGAATATTTGTATTAACTGTATCATTGCCTCGGGACGTTTTTGTAATTTTAATTAAAAGTTGGCTATTAAAAAATTACATAGGGTTAATCAAAAGTAGTGCATTTTTGCCAATATTTCCATATGAATTAAGATAATTTACTTAGAACCATTAAAATAGGGGCTATTGTGCCCAATAAGAATAGCAATAATAAATGCACTAAAATAAACGAACGCATTATACAGGTTGATTAAGAATTAAGTAGGTCACAGGGCAGCTGCAAATTTTCTAAGAATTTCTGAGTCCCAAATTAACAAATTAAAAAATGTTTTGTTTTTACCACATGGGTGTATTAATTATAATTGAATCAGTCTCTCGGGGCGATTTTGCAATTTTTATTAAAAGTGTGATATTAAAAAATTACAGAGGGTTATTCAAAAGTAGTTCATTCTTACCAATTTTTTAATTAATTTAGATGAACCAAGACAACAACGTTAAAATAAGGACTACTGTACGTGGTTAAAATAATAAGAATAAAGACGAATAAAAAAATATACAGGATGTGCAAAAATTAATTGGAGCAAAATGGGCAGCTGCAAATTTTACTTACAACAAAAATGTCCCAAAATCGTAAAATTTTGAATTCTGACTGGACCGTAAGACTAAGAATGTATGCTATATTTCTGCTCTTGCAATAATATATGATTGCAAAAGCAGAATAGCTCTTCACAATATATAAAAGTTTAAATTTCTTAAAATATTTATTAAATATCTTTATTCTGGAGAAAAGCCAAATAAAATTTTGTTTACATTTATATTCCCAGAAAACAAAATAAATCATAAAAACTAGTGATCGGCCGATACGATTTTTTTTGCCAATGCCGATATTTTTGTTGCCGATACCGATATACTGTCGGTATCGGCAGATGTTTACAAAAGCTTTAGCTATTTAATTAAAGTCATGAATACAAGTAAAAATTGTCAACAGAGGCAACGCTGTAAAGCACTTTTAGTCAAAAACGTAACGTAAACAAATGTCGTTAATTCCCAGACCAAGTTCAAACACCAGCGGTGATTGGCCGTTGTACGGAAAGCGTAGTTCCCAGCGCATTTTTTTATCTGCTCCAGCTGCAAGTGTAAATATTTACTGTAACAAAAGAAACAAACTGATGCCTGAGCTTGCCGAAAGTTTATTTTTGTGCACCGTAATTTAAAGAAGTTAAATCTCTGCAACTTTAATTTAAATAAGCTACGTAAATATTTATTTTTGCCAAAAGTAGATTGAGTACCTTGTATTTTTTTTTTTTTTTTGTTTTTAATATAAGAATTACTTTTATTGCTTTTTTAATGTTACCGTTACAATTATAAAAATAGAATAATATGATCATATCAGAAATAATTTAGTTATTTTATTATGTTAAAAAATAGTTTTTACTTACAAATAAATTAAATGTTTAATGTTAAATACACCGATATTTATATCGGTATCGGCCGATCACTAATAAAAACACTTTGCCCATTATACATTTTACTTTTTATTATTTTTAGGCCTGTTTGCCAAAGTGTCCTATGATTACTGGGTGTTCAAAACAGCCGGCTATTTACCATGGCCAGCTAGTAAAATGCCTAGATTACCATGTGACTGGTTATGTGAATAAAGTGTGCAAAAAAGTTTGAAACTTATCAGGGGCGTAGCTACCGCCGTATCAATGATACGGGGCCCCGGACTATGGGGGCCCCAAATTCGTGTAAGCAAAAATTAAATTGGGAAAGTCGAAGTTCCTTCAAGGGAAAGTAAAGACCTTTTTTTGGTCTTCAACCATTTTTTTAGGTCCCCTCACTCATTATTCAAGGCACGCTACGCCACTGAAACTTATAGAAACACAGTTTAAAGCAAAAAACTAAAGACATTTGAAGATTTGTACCTGTATCAAGAGGTTTTTTTTATGTAATGCAGGGTGTTGATAGTTTGTAAGGATAACTTTATTCGTAATTTAAGTCTTGCCTTAAAAGGTTTAAATTGAAAAACTGGTTTTAGAATTACAAAGATCTCTAAAATGAATACAGGGTGTAATTTAATTGATGGCTAAAAATACAGGGTATGATTCCTTATCTTATTTTAGGAAGAAAATTTCATATAAACATATGTCCTAAACCTCTTAAATTTTGAGAGATACAAAGTGTTAACATTTAAAAAAAACTATTTTTGTAAATATCCTAACTATTCTTTATTCAATTTTGTTTGAACTTGGCAATATTAATAGTAACTTTCAGAGGGTTATTTATCACTTAATTACAATTTGTAAGTCCAGGGGCGTCTCGAGTGGCAACTGAAGGAATATTTCCAACAAAAAAGCGGTACGCCACTGACTGTTTAAATGTGTGTAAAAGTTTTGCGCTTTCTTTGGATTAAGCAAATAAAAATACTGCTTTTATGTTGCTTCATTTTTTTCCGTATCTTGTTTAGTTTAGGAACAAAAATACAAATAATGGTCTATTTTTAGACCCTAAAAGAAGCATTGCGGGATCTTTTTTTTAAATTTAGGTTTTATAATTTTTATTTAGCAATTATAAAATAATAAATAATAAATAATTATTTAAATAGGGTTTATATTCAGTATAAGAGTTTTTACTAAAATAAGTGTTTTCGATGTGTTTTGGTTTTTTGAAAATTTTAACACCCCTGGATCTCATAAGTTAAGTCGTTTAGGACATATGTTCATATGAACTTTTCTTCCTAAAATAAGCTAAGGAATCATACCCTGTATTTTTAGCCATCAATTAAATTACACCCTGTATATTGGTTATTTGATAAATTATTTTACGTTACATTACACTATTTATTAGGCCAATATATGAATATAAGATTTTTATATTAGATATGTGTAGTGGAGAGGAATGTGATAAAAAGATGCCTTTAAATTAAAATGTGAAAGATAGTTAAAAGAAAATCATTCCTTAACATTTCAGTTGCTGTTAGATTCTGTTTGTTTCGTGATATAATTGCAAAATTTTAACCAGTGATGGTTCATGATTAGTGGAACGGAAAAAATTGAAGAAACAACAATTTTAATTTAGATGCTTATAAAAGGTGTCCAGAAACTGTATTCAAACGGCAGAGTGTCCACATTTTAAAAAATATATACCTTTTTTTGTTATAGCTTTAACACCAAGTCAGATTTTTTAGACAAATGTAGGGGATATCTCCCAAATATTAAAAAAAAACTCTTGATTTCGTCACTTCCTAATCAAATAATATTATATAAAATTATTCTTAACACCCGGGAACATTTTAAGACATTTTTCTAAAAATCACTTAACTAGTGCCAAATACCAAAAAAAAAGTAAGTCAAAGAAAAAGTTCTGAAGGGATAAAAGGGGTCAAAACCCGAAAAAAGTAACACACTGTAAAAAAGAAAAAAATTATAATTATTTTATGCATAGTAGTCGCAATACATTTTGTGCCAAAGTTAAGTTTAATATCTTTAGAAATATACAATGCGCTGTAAAAAAAAGAATAAATAATATCAAATTTTTAACACCTCGTAGCTTGAAAATAAAGCAAAAATGTTTTTTTTTTCGTACAATCACATTCGGTGTTAAACTTGTAAATTCTCCAGAGCTTTCTTCTGATATTAATAAAAAGTCCTGCCAAAAATAGTTCAAGTGATTTAGAGTTATATATCTATTTTTTTCATTTAATATTTATTATTATTTGCCACATAACAAATTATACTAATTTGTAACTCCTTTTTAATATATCTTAGGCAGATTTTTGTTTGTAGGTTTAATAATTATTTGTTTTAACGTTAAATGAAATGTTATTTAGTTTGTAACTATTTGTAAGGAATATTAAGCAAAAAAGCTTAAAATAATAAGCATTTTATAAGTCTTTTTATTCATTATACATTATATATATTTCTAACTTAATAATTATTTATTATTAAATAATTATTATTAATTTATTTCTTTTAAAGTAATCTTAATTTTTATTATATTAATGTAAGGGCAGCACAGCCCTTCATAATATATAAAAAAATTTAGGTTGCTTAAAATATTTATTAAATATCTTTATTTTGGAGAAAAGTCAAATAATATTTTGTTTAAATTTTGTATGGCTCTGGCTAATATCAAATTCTACAGTAAAAAAATCACATTTGTTGTTTATTCTTTAATTAGACTTTAATTAAACTGGGAGGGCGTCTTCCAAATTTTTTTTTTAAATATCTAAATTTGTATAAAAATTATTATAAAAAAGCAATATTTTTTAAAAAATTTTCACACCTCGCAGTTCAAAAACTAAGACGTTTAGGAAATATGTTCATATAAAGTTTTTTTCATAATTTTAATTGTAGAATTACTCCTTATAGTTTGTCGAGTTACTGGACACCCTGTATTAAAACTAATCCAATACTGTTTTCAAGTAAATAATTTTAAGAGTTTTAGGATGTATGCATGTTTAAGAATGTATATCTTAAGTGTACACAGCAGTGCCTTTTATTCTTCCTAGAATATTTGAATGGTTGTGAAAAATATTATAGTTATTTACAAATATATTTTTACATTAGATTAGAAATAGTGTTTGACACTTCATGTTGAATTATATTATATCCACCATACTCCATCTAAATCATGCAAGTATAAAGGATCCGCCACATCGACGCGAAACTTTCGCAACCGCGATCTACGCGGAATTGCGGTGAACCTACAGACAAGGATCTAGGTACACCGTACGATTATCGACTGGAAAATATTGCGGCTGCGCATTAGTCGTATTTTAGTAATTTCATGTTGTACTTAACCTAACATTTCACTCATTTGAGTTTTTATTGTGCGTCTATCAGTATTCTGTGGTTTTTATTTTTCAATACTCATTTCACATTTCACGGATTATTTTTATTATGACTTGCACTTCATATTAATTATATTAACATTATAAGTTACCTAAGTAGGTTTTGTTTTTAGTTTTATGTTTTATTTTTTTATAAAAAAACAAGAGGTTTATTTAATGACATATTTTATTACATAATTTCAATACCTTCTAGGAAGGTAATAATTACGGTAACCTCTCTATAAAAAAATTAATATTAAATAAAATATTTTTAGTCGCACACAGAAAAGGAATACTAATTCATCATCCACTTTTTTTTCATATCTTTCACGTTTGTTTTTTTGTCCTTCATTCATACTGTATGTAAGTTAGGTTCGTATATTAATATAATAATATTATTTATTTATTTATTAAGTATACGGGATTTCCCATTTCTACAATGACTATTACAATTATTGAAAAAATAACTACAAAATTAAATTAAGCTACAATTAGATAACTAACTATATACTTATATTACTTGATGCTTGGTGCATAACTAAATTAATTTGTTTTATTTCTAATAAACCTTCACCATATCGTCAAGAAATTTGTATATACGTTTTCACGACTTGGCAAGAAAACATGTTTCACGTCACGCGGGACGAATGCGCAGCCGCAATATTTTCCAGTCGATAATCGTACGGTGTACCTAGATCCTTGTATCCTACAGGCACGGCGACTTATGAACGCATTCAGACTGGCTGTGGCGGAATCCGCAAGAGTCGCGACAGGTCAGCCTTGTTTTCTTAAGACGCTGCTTGCACGGTTTTTTTGGCTCACGGTATCATTTCGCGCAAATAAAAATGGCTGACTGAAAAACTAATTGAAATTGTGAAACACTATCCTATAATATATTATGATCTAAGTGACAAAGATTATAAAAATATAAGAAAAAAGGACAAAGTTTGGGATAAAATAGGATCAATAGCTACCGTACTCCGAACGAAAACCAGGACGGCGTCGACAAATTCTTTCCGATAATGCGGATAGTCTGTTTGGCGCCAGGCGCGTTTACCTCGATTTGCTTGCGCACAAACCCGTTTTTTCGCCCATGAAATGTAAATTTTGTTTCGGTAATAACATTGGCAATCCATCGAGATTAGTAATTTAAGTGGTCATATTTCAAAAACTATTGAAGGTGACATAATATATAGGGTGATGATTAAAAAAGTTTTGAGTTTCTTGAGTCTTTGATGTTCATACGAGTATTTGTATGGCGAACTGTCGCGGATTAGTTTTTAGTTTTAGCGACAATGTAGGGAAGTCTTGACCGCTACCGCTCCGCCTGCGAATTTTCCGCAAGAGAAAATTCGCATCGCAAGAGTTTCGCGCCGGTGTGGGGGATCCTTAATACATTAGAAATATTTTATTTTAAACTAAATTTTGAAATTAGAAAAAATATCAGCTTACTGAGATCCAAAAAAACGACTTATTTGATATTTCATAAATGATACTACGATATGACTTGAATTAACAAAAAGTTAGCGAACTATGCATTATGATCTAAATGTTTTAGAAAAAAATTAAAACTTTTTTGCAAGTAAATAAAAACGTTGTTTTAAATATTTGTTAAAATTCTTCATATACTAACAGCACTAAAAAAAAGAACTCGGAGGTTTTTTTTAATTGCCCATTGCTTGAATTAATTAATGCCTGTTGATCAAACCAGTTAACGTATCATTTTGAAATAGTAAAAACAACGAGAATTAATTCTATGTGCTCAAATGTAATGCTTTATGTAATTTTTAAGTAAATATAATGTCTAATAAATAATGTTTTAAATTATTTAATATATGATGTGTCCAAGATAAGGAGGACTAGTATGGGTATCTTGGAAATGGTAAGAGATACGGAGTCGGTTAAATGGAAACAAACTTAAGGTTTTATGTGCCCACTAGTATGCTTTTTAAAAAGTTTTAAAATTTTAAGTATTTCCCGAGATATCCTGAAAAAAAAACGAAAATTGAAAATTTGTTTAATTTTTTTCTTGATCATATTTGACATGCGACGTTTCTAATTTCTAAGATTAAAAGGCGAAATTTAATACAAGTTCAAAGATGTATCACCATTAAATCCGCACCTGTTTGTTTAAAAATTTAATATCTTAAACTTTACATTGTATGTTGATAAACCTAGCAAAAATTAACAAAAACCCCAGAGCATCACTTACTTACATTTTTTAAATACAGTCCTGATATTTTAATATCTAAATTTCAAAGCCAATTTTATTTTGAATTCACATTAAGGTTTAACCATAATACAGACTTGTATTTATAATATAAGTATCTCTAGGGGGTCTTTTAAAAAGGTCTGTACAAAATGCTACCACAAATTCCTTGGACCAAAATACGACGATCTAACCCAATTTACCTTAGGCAAAAAGTTGATCTTTTGCAAGATACAGAGTGTCAAAGTTTTTATTTTATTTAAGTTAATTTTAAATATTGTACTTATTATAAAACATGTTTTCACAAATAATTTCAGGGTGGGGAATCGAACTGTGCTAATGTCTTTGTTGTAAAATGTAGAGGTAGCTGCAGTCAATTGCTTAGGTTTAAAGTGTCATAACTTTTTTTCCTCGGTATATTAGAATTTTAGTTAATAATGTTTTTATTCCCCCATATAAAAGGTATACTTAATAAATATCGCTACGAGCTACCGTTTTCAAGATATTTCAAATTAAACCTTTTATTTTATACAAAAGTTTGCCACTACATTCAATCAGTCTGTACAAAATGCTACGACAAATTTTTGGGTCAAACTAGAACGATCTAATGCAATTTATCTTAGTCGAAAAGTTGCTGGTTTATGAGATGCAGGGTGTTCAAGTCAAAAAATATTTGGAAAATTTGACACCTTGTATCTTGCAAACCAGCAACCTTTCGACTAAGATAAATTGCATTCGATCGTTGTATTTTGGCCCAAAAATTTGTGGTAGCATTTTGTACATACCTTTGGAGACACCCTGTATAAGACTTTAAAAATCATGTAATTAAAGATGGGACCAGATTTTATTCATTCTGAAAGGGTTGCCGCAAAGTATCTAATGTAAACAAACCCTTTTATGAACAATGATTTATTGCATCAATAAATATTACACCCGACGAGTTTATACTTCTTAACGACACGGGTCAGCTTTTATAGCAGGACAGAGAAGAAATAAGATGATGTTTTCTAAGTACGTAATACGGGTTTTAACGGTATTTTTTTTTATTTATCTATCTGTCAGACGCTTTCAAAAAGGTTTGTTTACTTTATCATTTTTTGTGCGCTTGGCGGCATTGCTTTCAGAATGAATTATAGATGGTTCAGACTTTACAACTTATTGAATGAAACAATAATGTCTTCTTGCGTACTACTTATAACTTGGTCTCAGTAGCGACGCTGGAGGAGGGGCAGAGGTGGGCAGGTCCATCCCTGAAAAATGGCTGTCCACCCCTGGAAAATTGGTGCCCCCCTGTACAGTGGAAGATTAGAAATAGGTAGGTACTATAAGTTAGAACTGCCGGGACACAAAACAACATTGCAATAGAATAATTAGAATTGTAGAAATGAGAACTTTTTTTCTCATCGAAATTTTATACCTTAAAAAAAATTGGCCACCCCTAACAATTCTTGGCTCCCCTTGGCCAACCCTAAAGCAAAAAGCTAGTGTCGCTACTGTTTGGTCTACTGTGTAAAGCAATTTTAATAATTGAAGGGCTTATTGTAATAACATGATAAGCCACACAGTCAAAGAAATTTGTTTTATTCTCTTATTTATTTTATTATTACTATTATAAACGGCATTATCCTTGAAGCTAATTAACTCATAAATAATTATTTAGGTTTATTTTTAATAATGATTAATTTTACAGTTTTTTTTAACTTAAAAATTCAATAATTTCTAATATTTTGTCTGAGTGGCATATATCATGTTATAACACAAAGCCCTTTAATTGTAAGTTCACGATAATAATATTAAATTATTTTTTTAGTTAATATAGTGTTTTTAGTTAGTACCGTTAATTTCGGACTTTCCCAGATTTTCTATTTTCCAAGCCCCTCTCAATCGATTTTGTCATTTCTTGGCGTAGCACAGCCTAACTTAATACAGAGGTCATGATGCTTTTGCTAAATAACAAATACTGACCTTTGCTACACATCGCCTTTTACAGAATTTGGGTATTCCTTACAATTTTAGAAATATGGGCATTTTAGAATTTTAGGCATATACTTACCGTTTTTATAAAACGATTCGCCATGCATATGTACAAAATATAAATTTATTTATATAAAAAATTTAAATTTGAATTAAGATATATTATGTATATAATAAATCAGCCACAGATTTTATATTAACTAACGGGTACCGTCCATTTTGCATACCTTGAAAAGGCAAAAGGCATATGGCTGTTACTCCAATTGTTGTAATTAGTAACGCTGGTGATCGTTTCCTTTTTTAGGAGTTTGCATCAAAATCTAAAAAAAATCATTAATGGATACTTAGTTTTGCGTTATTTAACAGAACTTAGGTAATTAGGTCTAAAATCTTAAAATAAGAAGTATTTAATGAAAACAAAAGTAGGTCGCATACACACACATTATTAATGTCCAACCGAATTTTCGGTTTCGGCCAAAAAAATGCAAGTTTTAGGGGCAGTTTCGGTTTCGGGCAAAATTGATTTGAAACTTTGATTTGAAATTTGAAAAAATATATATAAAAAAATTAATGTTTTTTTAATAAATAATTAATACAAAATAATTATACAGTGTTTTCATTTCATGTCCCTAATTAATGTTGAATAATGGAAAAAACGCTCCAAATTTCAATTTTAAGGTATTTTATACTTGACCACGTGAGTTTCGGTTTCGGGCGAAACTGCAGCCATGGCCGAACATTCGGTTTCGGCCAAAAAATAGTTTTAGTCGGACTCTACAAATTATATTAAATAAGAAAAAAAGGCTGTATTGGGTAAAAATGGCTTTAAAGGCTAACTTATACATCAATGTGCTAAATATTTTTTTATTGATATTTATGTGTAATATTTAGGCTTTCTTTATTAACGCTTGGTCTCTAAGACCGACTCTGCTAACTTTGACCTATACTTCCGAACCTAGTACCCTTAAGAGCATGTTGCAGGTGACTTGGCAATACCTGCATTTTACCCAAAAATTTTACGTTATTCCAATTCTTTTTCTATACACGTTATGGCTCACATACTTTTAACACTAACCTAAAAAATACAATTAGTTAACCAGTAGCAGATTAAACGTTTTTTTCCTTCTACAAAAAATGGCATAAATCACTTAGGAGGTATTGCCAGGTCGTCCGCGATGTGCTCTTCAATAGCTACATACTGCTGCAAGAGTTTAGTGTAAAAATATCGTTGTTTTATTTTATAACGTTTAGTCTCCCACGGTGTTTTTGGTGAGGAGTAGACATTGTGTATTAAATATATGAGGCCTATAGCTGTGCCAAAAGTACACGAACGTGGCCAATGTGTATACTAGATTGAATCTGTCAATTTTCGACGGGTTTAATGCGTAGGTTTACATGTGACATTTATTGCATGATATTTAGCTGACAGAAATTCTGGCTAATGTAAACAATAAAAAAATTGGACATACATTTTTGACCGTTTACATTAGCCAGAATTTCTGCCTGACATAAATATCATGCAATAATTGTCAGATGTAAACATACCATTATATAGTTATATACAGGGTGTCTCCAAAAGGTATGTAAAAAATGTTACCAATACTCCTTGGGCCAAAATACAACGATCTAACGCAGCTTATTTTAGTCGAAAAGTTAGTCGTTGGCGAGATGCAGGGTGTCAAAGTTTTTATTTTATTTTAGCTATGTTCAAATATTTTATTTATAATTAGATTGTTTTTTTGAGAAACTCGGTATAGGGGTTTTCCTAAGGTAAAAAATCGAAATATACTTATAATTTTGCTTTTAAATTTAGAGGGAGTCACCTGCAGTTTTTGCTTTTGTTCAAAGTGTCATATTACTTTTTTGTCCAAGTTATTTTATTATTTATATTATGATTTTAGTGGATACTTTTTAGTGTCCCATATTTTTGCACAAAAAGATATACCTAATAAATATCGCTACTATCAACCGATTTTGAGATATTTTAGATTATAGGTTTTATTTCACATAAAAAAAATCATTTTCGCTTTATTTACGCCACCCGGGTTTCTCTAACAGGTCTGTACAAATTGTTGCTACAATTTCCTTACGCCAAAATACAACGATAAAACCCAATTTGACTTATTTTAAAAGTGAAACGTGTGTCCAGGATGAAAAAATAAATGGAAAATTTGACACCCTGCAACCTTTCGACTAAGGTAAATTGCATTAAATCGTTGTATTTTGGCCCAAATAATTTGTGGTATTATTTTATACAGATCTTTTAGACAGTACGGGGAGGCCAAGATAAGGCGTAAATAAATGCAATGGCAAACTTCGGTATGGGATAACATGTGTAATCTGAAATAACTCAAAAACGGTTGCTCGTAGCGATATTTATTAAGTATACCTTTTTTGAAAAATCCATCCATCCATATTTTTATTTTTATTTTATGAAAAATCTAATCAAAAATTATAATAAACCAAGACAAAAAAGTTGTGACACTTTCAACCTAAACAAAGGAGTGCAGGAGCTCCCTTTACATTTTAAGACAAAAAAATAGCATTTCGATTGTCCACTATAAAACCTTTTAATACAGTAAAAAGAAATTTATCTTTGTAAGTACTACTACTGTATTTTAATAAAAGAGTTCCTAAGACCGTATCAAAACTGAACGTAAGGAACAAATTCGTTTGGCGACCCCATAAAATGGGTAAATTTTACCCCAAGATTGTCGAATCTGGGGCGCTGATTATGAATGTGAAATAATTATTTGTCAGCAACGTTTTGTTTTAAGGATATCCATCATTAAACGTAAAAACCAAATTTACCGTATTTTCACTAAATCCCCCTTCTTCTTGCAAACGCTTTTTATTTAAAGCTAAATTGGCACCATTTTCACCTCATAAAAACTTATTTTTCTATGTATTTTACCCCTTTTTTCCCAGAAAATTGGCGGCGCCATGACCAATGTCATTGAAAAGATTGAAAGTGAAACTTTGCAAAAGGGCTACAATAAGTAAAAAAATGGGTTTTTAGGAGGTGGAAATCAAATATGGAGTGCCAATTTGACAAAAAGCTCAACAGTTACTTGCAAAAAGAAGGGGAAATATGGTGAATTTAGGTTAGTTTTCTATTCAAGTTTGATGATGAGTATCTCGAGAAAGAAACGTCGACTAAAAATTCTTTTAGATTCGTAATCAAAGCCCCAAAAACACCCCTATGAAAAAATCGTTTAAATCGGCGTGGTGTCCGATAAGTAAAAATTTTACTAATTTATGTTATGTTATGTTAATTTTACTAAAAATGGGTTTTTAGGAGGTGGAAATCAAATATGGAGGGCCAATTTGACAAAAGCTCAACAGTTACTTGCAAAAAGAAGGGGAAATATGGTGAATTTAGGTTAGTTTTCTATTCAAGTTTGATGATGAGTATCTCGAGAAAGAAACGTTGTCGACTAAAAATTCTTTTAGATTCGTAATCAAAGCCCCAAAAACACCCCTATGAAAAAAATCGTTTAAATCGGCGTGGTGTCCGATAAGTAAACAATAGGCTCTTAGTTAAATTTCATAATAGTAAAAAAACTATTTTAATTAATAAATAAATACGTCACCCACTCCGGGAAGATTAAAATTTTAGCAAATTGTCTGTGGTTTTTTGTAAAATTTTTTAAAGTTGGATATAAAGAATGTATTCCACGAGTCATAGCGTGCTGTGACTCATAACTATACAAATTTTTAACCTTACGTTACTCGAAGGGTTCACTAGCTCTGGGACTATCTACATCTTCACTTACCTGGGATTCAACTTTTTCAACTTCTTTTCCAAAGACATCAAACAGCTTTCCAGACATAAACTGGCAGGTCTTAATTTTATATAGCACAAATCTACGTTGTTTCGTTTCAGTGCATAGGATAAATTGGCAAAATGTTTGTTTAATTGGACAGAAATTTGACTTAAAACCAAACACAGATACTGGTTGTCTACTGTCAGATCACGTTTTTTCCTTAAAGTCACAAAATCAATAAAGTTAGGTCAACATTTTATTTTGTCATCTCTAATGAGGGCAATTTTTTACACAAGATTATTATTATCATATAGGGTGTTAAAAAGTAAGGTGCCTAACTTTAAGAGACGATTCTTGAATGATTTTAGGGCAAAAAGTTCATATAAACATAAGTCCGCAAATCTTTTACTTTTAACGTCCAGGGTATCAAACTTTTAAAAAACTAAAACATTTGAGAAACACTTTAGTAAAATTTGTTAATGTCTAGAATATACAATATTTAATTTAGTATTTTTGTTGTCTTGTAACTGTAAAAATAATATAAAATTATAAAAACTAAAATTTTTAAAAGAAAAAATTCATCCATGCTTCTTGTGGTCCAATGATATATAATTAAGTAGATTTTATTTGTCTTTGCAAAAAGTAGGTCAGTACTTTTCTTTTAACACTGTATAGAATGTAAGAAAATAAGAGAATTTTACAAATAAGATTATGTCCGAAAATGCTTCGCTTCCGAGATACAGGATGTTAGAGTTATAAGAAAAAATGCATTGTTTTCATAACTGATTACCACTCAGGTATTTTCACAAAATTTGGTACACTCCTTTTAACCATTATATTACATTTTTGCCTAAAATTTAAAAAAATACCAGTGGCGTCCGAACAAGATTTGTATGGAATTTTTTCAAGAGAAAAATAGTACGCCACTGCTTTTCTTCGAATCAATATTATATTTGACATACTCATTTACTTTGGAGTTAATCTGGTCTCTGAATAATTTTTCGTACGGCGAACGTTTTTCGTTTTAAAAAAGTAAAACTATTTTGATGCATGGCAAAATCACTCAAATCTGATGTGGTGTTTTGTATGTAAAATGTCGTTTTTGTCTAATTTATATTAAAAAGGGGTCAAATACTTATATTACTACAATTCAAATTTAATGAAAAAAGTGTTTTAGTAGTACTAACAAATTTTATATGCAAAACACCATACCATATTTTAGTGATTTTGACCACATAAACTCAAAGTATATTAGATTTCAAAATAATATATTTAAGAAAAGCAGTGGCGTACAAGTTTTTCCTTAAAGAAAAATCAAAACAAATCTTGTTCAAACGCCACTGGTAGAAATGTTTTAAAAACTTCTGGCAAAAATGTAATATAATGGTTAAAAGGTGTGAACCAAATTTCGTGGAAATATCTGGAGTGGTAGGAAAGTTATGATAAAAAATGTATTTTTTCTTAAAACTTTAATATCCTGTAACTTAGAAACAAAGCATTTTCTTATTTTCTTGCATTCCATACAGTGTTAAAAGGAAAATACCAAAAATAATGGATACTAAAAATTAGGTTAGTGTGATTTTTAAGCTTGATAATGAATATTTAATAAACAAAACGTGACGTGAAATATTTTAGATTCATTATCAGCAATCAAAAAACCCTCCTACATTCTATGCATAATTTGAATAAAATCGAAGACGAGCAGTGTAGCAATTTGTGGAAAAAACTAATTTTTGTTTTTTTAGCATGAGTCCTATTTTTAGTAAAAAAAATACAAATATTACTTACAAAAAAAGTAAAAATTTTTATTAGTAGATATTTTTACGTAGAATCTAGTGGTGTAGTTAGATTTTTTTTAAATTTTATATTATTCGAGATATGAACCAAACCTTGAGTTTTGTCTTATGGAACACCCTTCATATTTCTTATTCATTAAATTACAGAGGATGAGAGCTTTTCAAAAATATATAACATCCTATAGTTATTTTTTAATTTTAGACCCTAAATTGATGTTTTATATTTTAAAATCGAATTTCGCATAGTGGGCCATGATATAACTTTATAACCAAAGAATAAACTTAGCCCAAGTTCATAAATAATTTCTATTTTATAGCAAAACCTGAGTTTAAACTATTTTATCTCACCCAGGATCCCTATTCACCCCTCGGTTCCTCAAGTTTTTTCACTTAATAATTAATTAAAAATGGAATATTTTTAATTGGCTATATTGCGTTTATATTTAAAAAAATGTGCAAAATCAGTATATATTCATGATAAAAAAACATTTAATTTTAGACAAAACAGTAGAAAACCTGGTTTGAAACTGTTAGCAAAATTATTATTGAAATTTAAATTTTAAAGGTATCAGTTTTATACGTGGTTTTCTAGTATTTTGTTTTAAAACAAATGTATTTCTAAAAATTATGAATACATGTTAATTTTGGACACTGTTTCGAGTATAAACACTGTGGCGGTGATCCAAAAATATTCAGTTTTTAATTAATTAATAAGTAAACAAACTTGCAGAACCGAGGTGTACAAGGTAATGCTGGGGAAGCCAAAATATAAAATAAAAATTAAAACTAGATTTGGCTGTAAAATGTACACAAATTATAAACTTAGGGCTAACTTCCATCTTTGGTTATAAAGTATATATCATGGCCCACTATGCGAAATTTAATTTTAAAATTAAAAACATCAATTTAGGGTCTAACATTAAAAATAATCATAAGGCGTTGTATATTTTTGAAAAGCTCTTATCCTTTCCAATTTAATGAATAAGAAATATACTGGGTGTTCGATAAGAAGAATCATATGTTTGGTTCATATCTCAAAAAACATAATTGAAAAAAATCTTACTATACCACTGGTTTCTATATATCTTCAAATATCAGTTTGTACTTCTGTTGTAAGTTATAAGACAACTAAAATACGAGGGGGTCCAAAAATGGAAAATAATGAATTTTGCCCTGTATGTCAAAAACTAAGAAGGCCATGAAAAATCTTTTAGTGTCCTTTTTCGTTTCTTCAAAAAGTAGCACCAGTTCGCGAAAACCGCAAGTCTCTATCTCTAATAATAACCGAGATACCCTGCAATTGCAACGAAATTCGGACGCCCTATACTTTCTGAATCAGTAATCAGATTTTTATCATTCCTTAAAATATACAGGGTACGGCAAGAAGTGTGATTTTTTAAAATTAAACACCCTGTATTTTATATCAACAATAAAAAGGTCTTTTAAAGAGCTTTAAAACATTCCATATTTAATATATCCATCTTTATTAGTTTTGGAAATGTGGCCATTTAAATAAAAAAAATAAGTGTAAATTTCAATTAGGTAGGTAGAGGTACCAGTAATACAGCAATAAATGCTCATTATTTTTTTCTTTTATGACCATATTTTTAAAACCAATAGAGATAGACATATTAAATATGGTACTTTTTGGTCCTCTTTTAATTATCTTTTTAATGTTCATTCAATATTTCCATTTAAAAAATCATACTTTTTGTTGTACTCTGGATATTTTGGAAGATAAAAGCATTCTGATGAAAGATACAGATACTACAGAATAAATCTAATAAATTGTTTTTTTTAATTTCTTTAATACGTTAAAAAATAAAAGGGTTAGGAGAATTTAAAATTTATTCCTCTGATTTGGATGGCCATATTGCCGAAACTAATAAAAAAGGTATATTAAATGTGGTATTTTTTAAAAGCTTTTTAAAACATCTTTCCAAAAGTGAAATCATATACAGTGAGGATATTAAAGGTCCCCTCCACCTTTATCTTTTGAATGAAACTAGATATTAAGATCTGGTAAAATTTAGGTAAAAGGGTGTCACCTACACTAAACTAAACTAAAGGGTACAAATTAAACATAATTTCTGACCAGATGGCCTAATGCCAATGGGGCACTAATAACTTTTTTTTTCAAGTGGAAAGGGGGGTCATGTAATATCTTGTTAAATGCTCTTTGATTCTCTACTCAACGCCACTCTGTTTTTGTAAATAGGCTAAGCCGTTCCAGACTTAGAACCGTTTGAAATTTGGCTTAAATACCATATAAACAGTATGGTTTTAATAGCACTGGCTTGTAAGTCGGAAACGGCTGAACCGATTTCTAAAAACAAAGGGGCGTTAAGTAGATAATCAAAGAGCCTTTAAAACAATTATTGTCACCTGACACCCCTTTCCCTTTGAAAAACAAATAGTTGCTTGTGCTCCTTGGCACTACTCCACGTAACCGAATTTTTTTTGCCAAAGAGTAACTTATGTGACACCCTTTTATTTTAATTTTACCCGATGTCGATATCTTAACTCACCCAAAAGTTAAAGAGGGAACTTTTAAAAATCGCACTGTATGTACAAATTGGAGCTTAACTTCAAATGCTTGCAACTTTAGAACGATTGGTTCGATCAAATGCCACTAGAACGAGGTGCTACATGATCCCCTTTCCATTTGAAAAAAGTTTTGGTGCCCCCTTGGCATTAGCCCACGTGACCGAAACTATTTTTATAACAAAAGTAGTTTAAGTGACACCCGTTTACCCAAATTTGACCCGATCTTCATACCCTCTCCCATCCAAAAGATAAAAGGGGAGGACTTTTAATATCCTTACTGTATATGGTGTTCTATTTAAAAAATCATATCGCCTCAAGGTTAGTTTATATTTATACTGGGAAAAGGTTGCGACACATCCTCAACTTTTAGGCGGTTCGAGGTCGGGGATGCAAGGAAGGGCACCCCACGGAGAAAAGTTGGCAAGACTGGGTAAAATCAAAGCCGATGATCAATCCAGTGGCGTCTAGAATTTGCGCATGACGTTTTGCATTGTTTTAAAAGTGATATTTGTTGAAAAATGTAATTCCAAAATGTTTTTTTTTTTAAGTAAAAGAATTTACAACTTAACAATGATTAAAAACGGTTGTGTAAACGGTTCTTCTAATAATACAATAAACTGTATATCTCCGGCACTGAACAACATGGCCGAAAAATGGGAGATGTGACGTCATCACACGTCAAAGCAATATGGCCGAATGTCGAGACCCTATATAGACTGACTTTGATATCGCCTCTAATTTTTGATACCTTATTCCAAAAATTCATAATAAACGTAAAAAAAAATGAGGAGCAAAAAAAGGTCTTCACTTAAAAAAAATGTTTACTAATACTAACTACCTTGTAATAAATCATTTCGTTTTTTTTTTTATTATTTATAATGCAATATACAACGTGTTCTATTTAAAAAATGCCAGTTTACTATCAAATTCCTAAGGATGGCCATTTCTCCGAATTTATTAAAAAATTAGATATATTACATGTAGACTTTTTAAAAGATGTTTAATAGATCTTTTGAATGATGATACCGAAAAAAAAACATTTTTGTAATAAATCGAAAACCCGTCGTTTAATTGTTTTTGTTGGCAGCACTTTATTCAACGGAAAAAATACTAAAACTTTACTAATTTAACCGACTTCGTATCTCCAATAATAAAGAAGTAAGCAATAGTGCCGACTTAAAAATGGTAGCCCTTTATGTATTTAAAATATACGTCACATATCGTAGCATAGCTGCAAGGAGGTAGCAGCGTAGCTACAAGTATGTGTAAAGTAGCCTCTATGTATATTTAAAATTACACGTCACATATGGTGGAGGCGCCCTCCACACCTTGTGAAACGTCAGTTATGGTAAGCTGTGCCCGCCCCAGTTCCAGTGCCCTTTGTGATGCGATAGGAAAAGTCGCTCATGGTACGCCGTTCCTACCCCTCAGTGTATTTGTGGAAGAAAATGCCATAAATATGGTAAAGGCGTCCCGTTCCCCGAAGAAAAAAATGTGTGTGAAAATGACGAAGATGGGGAAAAATATGTTGCGTAGCGTAGCTGCAAGGAGGTAGCAGCGTAGCTACAAGAAAAGGAAGATAAGGTATATCTTCAGTTTTGAAATATGGCTAAATGGTGTTAGCCAGAGTTGTTGAAGAAGAATATGAAATAGTTATTTGCGTTGAAGTTGTTGTTTTACGTCGTGAAGACGGAGTTTAGAAGCAGCATGAGGCTGCATTAGCACTGGAAGCCGCAGCTCTAGTATGGGGAAGAGCTCTGAAGTTATGGTCTTGAATGGTGTGGTACAAGACTATCTAGCGGCCCTGAGGAAGCTCAGGATATGGGGAAATTGGCATGAAGTTGCAGTAACCTGATGTGGAAGAAGAAAATGGGAATGAAAGGCAGACAATGGTACGTGGAGAAGTACGGGACAAATGGCCAATGGAACGCACCATCAAGGACATGGACAGGCAGGCAAGGTGGACGCAATTTTTTTATAAAGGCTAGTATAAGAAGAATGTGGAATATTAGGTTAATTTCTAAGTATAAATATAAAAAAAATTGATTTTCTTTTTATGTAAGAGATATTTTTTTGTTTTTAAACTATCCAATAAATTTAAAAAGAGCAAAAGATGAAATAGAAAAAAGTCACCTAATTAATAGTACATGTAAAACATAGTTAATTATTTTCTTTCCCACTGGTATATTAAATAAATCATTGAATTACTTTTTTAATGGTTCAACGTTTTGCTGACGAGACAAGGCCAAGTTCACTTTTATTGTTACAGAACTGGTCAGTTTTAAATAACACAAACTTTTTTGCTTATTTAGCTGTTTGTGTAGTACATAAATGTCTAGTAAACTTAAAGATTAATAAAAAAATTACAATTTATGAGTAACAATAATTAGGTCATTTTTTGTCTAAAAAATAATCTTACCGTTAAAACTATATTTATTTAAAGTACCTACTTAAAGAAAAGCTCAAATTTAAAAAGGTTTTTAACAATTAAGCTAAAATCTTATTTGAACTAATTATTTCAGCAAAAACATCTCTAGAACTTTTTAAATAATTATTTTAGATAATTTATCTGGAAGAATTTTTAAAATTTCAAAAAAAAGAGTCATAATGTTAAATATAACCTAAATGAATTATTTTTTAGAAAAAACTATTTTACATTTTTTCTTGCATTTTTTTGAAAAAAATTAATTGGTTAAAAATAATTTTTTGAGCTTTAAAAAAAATCAAAAGATTTAATAAAACGTTAAGATTATTTACGATAAATATAATTTATATATAATAAATAGTAACATAATGTTAGGTTTTGAATTTTTGTAAGCTATATGGAACTATCGTTTTTGGTAATATTGCTAAATTTTTTTAAAGGGTTTAAAGTAAATTTGGCTCATTTCTAATAGCGTTGTGGGTCCAACGCTTTCAAGAAGGGGGCATATGTGAACACCTAGTATAAAAAAAGTATACATTATGGGAATTTTAAAAATATACATTTTTGGGAATTTTAAAATAAGTATAAATTTTAATTAGTTTACTTAACATTGGGAAATTTGCTACATAAAAATATACGTGAGGTGTCAAGGTCTTAAAAGTATAAATTAAACAATTTTCTAGGTTACTTTTATAATAATAAAATAAAAACATTAAATAAACTGGGTAGTGTAGAAATGCAAAACAAACACTGGAAAATTTGATATTTAAAGAAGAAAGAAAGAAACTAAAAGGGATTTTTATTAGATAAGACGTAGTTAGTGAAGTCAAGTATAAAGTTAAAGTTTAAGTTAAGCCCCATACGGGCTACCCTTAGTGGGGGTATGCCCGTACAAAAATTAAGTTAGGCAAATAAGTTAAGTTGGTTTTTAAAAATGCAAAGTTAATTTTGATGGTTCACCAGTCTCATGGTCCAAAAGATAGTTTCATATGGTACATTTTCCCAGTGACGTAAAGTGGCCCCTATGTATATTTCAAAAATATATGTCACATATTGTTTGGGAGTACATAATAGACTGGTGGAAAGGATTAAATAAACACATTTGCTAAGGTCGGCGGTTGGGTTTCCATACCAGTATATAAGTCTCAATAATAAAAAAAAAACATTATTCTTAAATTACGTTTTTCTTCATGAGTTTAACAAAAACCGGACTAAATCTGTTGTCTGGTTTGTTCAGATTTTCCCAAGCGGGCAGATATCAGACAAAAACCAGCTGTCTGGTTCAAAACCGGATAACTGATAAACCCTAGCCACAGCCATATAAATCTATGATTTTAATTGTTATAATATAAAAATTATTGCTAAATATGTA
>JACEGR010004412.1:0-87809 GCA_014170235.1 Listronotus bonariensis
TTTTCTAACTACCCGACGTCGTGACGTCTGGTGTCGGCGGCGTCTGTCTCGTTAAAGCGGCGCATAGTCTACTGAAATGCATGCTTTATGGAACGCATCATTTATCAAGAATAATCATAATTTCTGAATCCTTAAATTGTTTACAGATTTGCTTTTACTAAATCATTTCCTATAGTTTTTCTACAAGAAAATCTTATTAGCTCAATTGTAGCTAAATCCGATTTCTTTTGCAACAAGGCTAAATACAGTATTGTGGAAAAAGTCCTGTAAGTTCAGTCATGTCTAAATATGTTTGACCGAAATTGGCAAACCAAAAGAGGACACATCTACCCATTAGCCTATAGAAAATAAAAAGAGTAGCGCAACAAATAAAAAGTTATTTTAGTTAAAAAGTGTGCAAGTTTAATTTGGCCCACTGTATGTACTTGTAAATTGTATTATTTTTGTCGAAAAATTTATACTCATCTAATAAAATTGTAATTTTTGAAAAATTTTTGAATATTTTAAAATGTTTAGAAATTTTTTTAAATTTAAATGTTGGATTTCAGGTATACAGTGTGACCCAGAATTGGTGTTACATAGTGGAACAAAATTTTTAAGTTTTAAATCGGTATCGGTAATCGGAAGTAAAGAATTTTGCTCCTATTGGTAATATACAGGGCAAGTTATAACTAATAATATGAAAAATAACCTGGTCTTAAGTACTTTTATTTTTAAAAATAGGTCAAAATGGTATAAGTAAATGTTGTAGAGAATTAAATTTTACATAAAAATTTGTAGTTAAAGCATTAAAGATAAAAAATGTTTATTGTCAATTTTTTTACATGGTTATGCACTTTAATAATCAGACAGCACGCTATGCGAAACGGAATGAAAGCGAACGGAAATTTTAAAAGCATATTACTAAATAGGAGTTCACACACTATTGCGGATCGGAATACTAAGGAAGTTACATTTAGTTAAATATGCTTCCATTTTGTTCCGTTTCGCAATAGTGTGCTGTTTGCTTATTTAAGTACATAACATGTAAACAAATTTACAATAAACTTTAATTTAATTTCTCTACAACATTTACTTATACTATTATATTCTATTTTTAAAAATAAAAGTACCTAACACTAGGTCATTTTTCATATTTTTAGTTATAACTTGCCCTGTTTATTACCAATAGGAGCAACATTTTATATTTCTTTGTTTTGAAACATGCGACCTGTTTTCCTAAAATGCCGCTATAAGATTTATTTTTTTATTTCTCCTCTTGTAACACCAATTCTGGGTCACATTGTATACCTGTAATCCAACTTTAATGTTTAAAAACTTTTTAAAATATTCAAAAATTACAACTTTATTTAATAGTGATAATTTTTTGACAAAAATTACACAATGTACAAGTATGATAAAAATGTAAATATTTTGTGATTTTTATTTTCTTTTATTTTTTTAATTAAAGTATACATATATATTTTTTCATTCAATAAAAGTTACCAAAAAACGAAAAAATTAGCCCTTAGCCAACCATTTTTGATAAAAAAATTAATCAAAATGGCGGTTGCAAATTTACATTTTTTTAAAGTAAGTTTTTATAATAACGGCTGATTATTTATTAATAAAAAATACTGTGTATTAAGTATGGTAAAAGTATATCCGCTCCAAATTTTTTCTAAAAGATAAAAATTAAAAACCGAAAAAAGAGTTTTTCTACTTTTCTCGAAAATTTTTAAGGTTAGAGTAAAAATGGTAATGACATAGGTAAGTTGTAGGTTTTTAATGTCGACAAATTTACATGTAACTTTTCTTTAGAGGGTTTACTGTTTAGCTTAAAATTGCAAAAAATATTTTTACTCCTAAAAAGCACCTCCCTTTAAACACCTAATGCATTATTTTGGTCTGAAAGTGTTTTTCTTACAAAGTTATGTTGCGCTTAATAAAACTATACCAATAGTTTGCTGTAAGGCAAACTTTTTTGCAATCAGGTATTCCGCCTGGACAAATTTGAAAACCCCACAAATTCTATAACTTTTTGGTATATCTTGTTAAATAACAGAATATTATATTGAACCACACCAAAATGTTTGTCTGCCAAGGGGTTGGAACTATTAAAACTTTCTGGCAAAAAGGAAATATCTTCTAAATTATAGGTACATACCTAAGTAACATAATATAAAATTTAACTTTTACAAAATGAAAAAAATTAAGTTTTATTATATTAACCCTTGGTACCTGGGGTACCTGCCAAAGCCACTCTGAATCAAACTTCATAGTCTCCCATCGCTTCGACCTACAAACTTTCAGGTTTTACAAAATAACAAAGTTCTGCTGTTCACGGGCTCTTGACTATAACTATTCCATACATAAACAAATTTAAAGTATGCAGATTTTATTGGTACAGTTGCAAAAAGAGTTCATGTAACCAAATACCTACTGAGACATTTATTGGTAAGTTTTTTCGTATTTTGTAAAATTATGATTTAAATTTAATATAAAAGATGGTTTATTATTAGGTAAGAAAATATAAAAGGGTGAAATTTATGAATCTTCTACTGAATGCGAAAACCTGAAGGAGTGTCAACAATGTAAAATTTATATTTCTTTAGAGTTTTGGTTCTTTTGATCATAAATTAGTTATACCTACAATAGGCCTTTATCTTTGAAACTGTGCAAAATATTCATAATTTTAATTTAGAATGCGGTGGAGAACAGAACTGTAAGAAATATCGTGTAGCAGAGTTATTTGCTTATTTTTACACATTAAGTCCTAGTAAACTTGTACCTGATGCCGAATATTTGTATGGTCTTTGCAAATTAATTTAATATTTTATCCAACACTTACATATTTTAAAATGTCCAGTATTAGTCCGCGGTCTTATCTATGGACGTTTAAATTAATTAACAAATGTCATCGATCAGGACGTACCGAAAAGTACTTTAACAAATTGTCCAAATTAATTGTGTTTTTCATTAAGGAGGTTTTTAAAATTATGCTTAATTTTCTAGGGGTCCGGGGACTAAAAAAGGTTAAGAAACGGTGCTATAAGTAACTACTAAGCTAAAGAACACTAGTTACGAAATAAACTTGTGGTTACAAACAAAATATATAACAACGATAACTTGCTTTACAAAGAAAAATACAAAATTTATTAGCTGGTGTTGACAAGTAACAAATAATGGATGACGTTTTAAAAATATTTTCGGCTTTTAATAAAAACCATTTTTACAAACGTATCCAATAGTGGGACAAAAATTATTTTTTATATTATTAAAACACCCTGTAGGTTAAATTACTATTAAAAAGATCTTTAAAAAATATCATATTAAGTACATCTAACTTTAGTACTTTTCGAAATATAGCCATCCAAATCAGGTATTCGGGTAATTTTTAAAGTACCGTCATTTTGTAGTAGGGAAAGGTATTGACTTTGAAATTTTAATGTGTTGTACTACAAGAACCTGCTTTTCATTTATTTTTTTCCCAAGATGGCTTCCAGCAGCCATCTTCAAATTTTCATCTTTCAATTTTACTTTAAAATATTTTTGTATGCATTTTTTTTTTTTTTTTTTTTCATATCCCAAAATTTTATTTTTCTAGATTGATTAATTTAAAAAATAAAGGGGGGCATTAAAGAAAAGGAATTTTAAATTACTTTTAAAAAATATATTAAAAATACCTTACTTTTTGTAAAAAAAAAAGAGAATTAGATAACCCTTTGCCCTGATAGCCTAAAGTTAACGAGTAGGCTGTGTGATCCACCATTACCAACAAATTACATGCAGAGGCAAACGGTTGCTTGATTGCTGATTTCTATCCTTCTAGCGAGAGCGCTGCTCGGTGCCATTAAAGACGCTATCTTTTTCCTTTGCAGGAAGTAACGTGGTCCCGATGTTGCGAGAGTAAGTGCCGTCTAACGATTTCTCAAGATTAATTTCCACAGATAATCCTTTTTCGGTTATAAGCTGTGGCCTTATAAAGTTTCCCAAATTTAAACGCAATAAAAGGATTGATCATTCTGTCTTCAGAAAACGATTACTGATTACACTGGTCTGCAAAAAAATGTTTTTGTTTCTTTCAATTATTACACACGACTCTTATAGATTTGATACTTCTGAATAAAGATATCTGATTAAAAAATTTGTATTACTTCTAGTTTTTGTGTTATATTTTTTTATAAACGCATTTTTGGCTTTAAATTTAAGTCCTAATTTGTTTCTAAATTGTATTGGCTGTGGTGCCCACTGAGACGCCACTGGACACTAGTAATACCAATTTAGGCAAAGCTTTACAAGGGCCCTATTAAATTAGATAAGTGTTCCAAATTTTATTCGAATCGGTTAAAGGATTCCTAAGCTATTTAAAAGATACCGACTTTTTAAAACTTTACCGTCGTGTATCTTAGAATGAAAGTCCGGACATTTTTTTATAGGAATTTTTTTAGAATTTTTACATAAAATGACATAAAAAAACCCTTTTAGTTTCGTATTGTAGTTAGAAAACACCCTGCATATTTGGTGTGGTTAGTTCTAGTCAGTTCTCAGTTATAATAAGTTGAATATATTATCTACGCCAGTTGATAAATAAATGTTTAGGGTGCTAAGCTTAGAAATTTTAAATTCTAGTAATCTATGGCTTCATCTTTAAGCGTTATCGTCAGTAAAAAGTACTTATAGAGTTAAGTATAAAAGGTGCTAAGTTCCATTTTGTTAATTTTTACAGCGTTAAATTTTAATGTCCCGCTATGTTACTATATAACTTAAAAAATATTGTTAGCTCCCAAGACAAACATACAACTATTTTAACTTCGGAATAAACTGCTTAATATTTTGAAACCTATATTTACAGGCTAATAATCCTGGTGTTATAAAAATCAAAGAGTTTTGTGTTACCTGTTGGAGTTTAAAACGGGATATTAATTATTATAAAATGAGTAATAATAAGTAACAACATAGGACTTGTAATGTTAAAGCGAAGAGTAATCCGAAAAAAAATTAAACCAAGCTCAGGTGATTTCATATGTGAAAAATAAAACAGATATATATTTTTAATAATATTTTCGAGTAATATTTGTTATTTGGTTAATTTTTTTCTGCGATATTTAAAGTTTTTTGAAGTTTTATCAGGTTGCATATTATGTAAGGACTTAGCACCATTCTGACTTTTGTCGAAGTGGTTTACAAGGTTGCAACTTCAGGTTTTTTGTCTAAATTAATATTGTTTATAACCAGGGCATTCGTCCACCTTTTGGTTGTTCCTTTTTGTCTAATTATTAATTTAGTTTCAAATAATAACATGTTTAAGATAATTTTTATAGTTTTTTCTATTACTAGCACTGCCTTTTTTATACATTGTTATCTTCAATTGGTATTTATAATTTTAAAAATAATTATTTAAATTGCTTCTAGTTAATTCAAGTTCCCTAGACCCTAATGCTTGAATAAGAACTAATATAAAAATTTTCAGCAGTTTTTATTTTAATGGTATCTATGGACGAAGTGCCAAATAGTCTTCGGAAGAACATTAAATAGCTGCGCCTTAGCGAACAACTTATACCAGAATGTCATGCGGACTGTTATCAAAGTTTTCAAGTGAGAATAATCATCGCCAATCAAAGAAATCAACTTTTGTAAACATGTAAAATATTTACAGTACACAAATCAAGACTTTTTAAAATAGTTTAATAATACATTTAAATTGGAAAATATTTGGACAGACAAAGAAAATCGTCTGTTTTTACATAATGTTGTTAAGAAAATTTAAAGACAGATTTTACATCAAAAAATATAAAGAAAAGTTTAAACATAAGGCTGGCAATAACCCTAATCTGATTTTAACAAAATTTGACACTTTTATTTGTAGATTTAAAAAGCTTATTTAGATTATTCAGAGATATAGAAGTTAATTAAAGTTACCCAAACCAGTGTTTTGCGCCGTACCTCAACAAATATTTCTGAAAAAAATTGAACTTAGTTTAAATATTAATAGTATTTAATTTAGTTTTTGTGGTTAATTTTATATAATTATTATTTTCAGTATCCAGTCCAGGGGAAAAGTATATTTTATTTTTCTCAAAAAGATCAGGTTAAAAAAATAAGGTTTCCAAAGCTATACTTTCTTGCTTAGTTTAAATAAAATAACGAACTTGCTTAAAAAAAATTTTTTGTTAATGTGCTCCTGAAAACACCACTGTGACAAATGTGAACTTTATTTTTATATAAAAAGCTTTTCCGCCAAAATTAAAAATATATTATTGTTCTTTCAATGTCTGCTTTTTTCTGCAACACATCTTGCAACCCTATACAGAAGGCAATACTGCATGACATTGTATGAGTTTGCAAAAGCCAAAAGTGTCCAAATGTTTATTACTCAAATAAATTTTAAACTATTTAAAACCAATCTTGTTTATTTTAACACCAGTGTTTAAAACAAATACAACAAAGCAATTGGGAATACAATATAGCATGATTAATACCTATAATAAAATATATATTTTTTTTTAATTAAATTTTAGCATTAGAGTTTTCTAATATCCAGTTCCTAAATTCAGTTACCCTGGTAAATACAGTTGGGTAACCTTTGGTACATTTATTTGAACCAAATGAAACAATTCCGATTTGTTGCCCATCAACTACTAATGGACCACCTGAGTCTCCGTTGCAACCTCCTGCAAAAATAATACAAATAATATACATAATAATATGTGGTAAAAATTAAATAGTATAAAAGTGTATAATATCATTTTAAAACTTTTGGAGTGGTTGCTTCGTTTGACAGAAGAAAATTGCGTTTAAGAAACACCTTGTATCACTTATATATATAAAAAAAAGGGCCATATTATTGTTACTGCAACAGTTTTATTACTTTTTAATATTAGAATCTGACTAGTCTGATAAGTTTATACCCATTGTATAACCTTTGAGTAATGAATAATAGTATTTTGAATTCGAATTTGAATTTGAATAAAGATTGCACACAATTTGGTAAAAGAAAAAAATATTAAATATTATTTAAAATAGACACAATGAACTTAAAAATTTGGTAATTAATTATTTATCCAAGATAAAACTAAAAGAACTATTTTAAAAACACTTATTCCTGAAAAATCGAAATTTGCATCTGAATTAAAATTGGAGAGGGAGGCAAAAAATCAAATTATATCAATAACCTAACGCTTGGACAGTCTATTATCTCGTTTTAAATAGGACTTGTAAATATAGACTAACTGTTCACTATTGTTTCCACTAATAAAATCTCGTAACATATAAAACGACAAGGTAGCTTCGGTAAAAAAGCTGTATTAGGCTGGTCAAATATGGGTGTACTGAAATATCGGGTAACACAGATTTTTGCCTAATAATCTATTTTTAATTGTTGAAAAGCAGGCAGTCTCCGTGTAAAAAATATTTCTAATTAACTAAGTTTTTAATAATTCTATATTATATATAGAAAAATAAATAAATGTAATTATTTGTTTGACAATATCTAGGCCAATCTGCGGTGTTTTCAAAAATTTATAAAAAAATGAAACATCGATGGATTTAATTATAACTGTCGGAAAGAGATTAGAAACTTCAATCATAACTTAGTCCTATTTTGCAAAAAATAAAATTACCTTTAATTTCTGCCCCAGACGTACACACATGTGTAGACTGTATAATGTCCTCATAAAAGTTTTTACATTCCGAATTTTCAAGGACAGACAGGTCAACTTGGTTTAGCACGTTTGAAACTTTTGAAGTATCAGAAGTTTTTCCCCAACCTGTTAAGAGGGCAGAGGGTGAAGAATCAAAAGTACCTAAAAAAAAGTAGGATTTTTTTTTGTGAAATATGTAAACCAGAATATTTAGTACCAAACAGGTTGCTAGTTTATTATTTTAAAGTTAAATGTCCAAAACTGTAAAATATTTTAAAAAGTTGTAATTTGCTGGAAATGGTATAAAAGTAGGAAAAACTAAAACTATAATACTTCACTTTAGGCCTAAGTTATACCCTGGGCGCCTTATACCTCATTTAAAACTTTTAATGCCATGTTTATTTAATTTTTTTAAAGTAAAATCTGTGTACCAAGTGCAGGGCTCGGCTCTCTACCTTTGGTAGTTTTGAAAATATGTATATTCAAATCTAAATAGTAAGTGTAAATTTAAATTAGGTCATTAGGTATATCACGGCACTACATAATACAGGATTAGTAGAAAAACACCGGAATGGATTCCTAATATCTCAGCAACCGTCAAATATAAATGAACCATATTTTGTGCCAAGGGGTAACTGAACATGAAGAATTAAAAAGTGTATTTGCAATGTTTCCAAGTTTATATCAATTGCTTGTATTAACCTTATTATTACCTGATATTCTCGTTTTTTTCTCCTGTCAATTTCGAAGATATGGCATCATGCTTTTTTGAAATTAATACAAAAACGGCTAGGTCTGGTTTTTGAGATAATTGACCATACCTGGTCGTTTTTGTATTCAAGCTCGATGCCATATTTTCGAAATTAACAGGAGTAAAAACAATAATATTTAGTCATAATAACGTTGATTCAAGCAATTAATTACAATAATAAAAATAGGGTATTCCATTTGAAATTTTAAAATTCTCCAACCTAGAAAGATAGCTGTAAACTTGGCAACCATGTCAATACAATTTTTTAATTCTTCATGTTTAGTTACCCTTTCGCAACAAAATTAGGTTTATTTATATTTAACGGTTGCTGAGATAATCCACCATTCCGGTTTTTTCTACTAACCCTGTATGATTGCAAGTTGTAAGCTTATTAAAAGTGAAAATAGTTTTTTATTGTCACAATAATATACGAAGTTAAAATACCCGTTTATGGACAGACTGTCCATAATCCATATTTTCATTTTGTGATTAGTAAGTTTATTGGACTTTTTATATATGGCCATATTTCCAAAACTATTAAAGGTAAACAAATCAAATAGGGTATTTTTGTAACGCGCTTTAAGAATGATTATTGAATATACAGGGTTTTCCATTAAACAAAAAAAAACAAACTTTTGTCGTACCTTATATATCTCAATGGAGAATAACATTTTAATAACAAATTTAGATACCACTAAATTAACACAACAAAACAATATTTTAATAATTGGTATATTTTTAAAACTAGATAAAATTAATAAAATTGATATGCTAAAATTATTTCAGAGATCTTTACAAGATCTTTTAAATAGAAACATAATTATAACATACGGGGTATTTTTAAACAGTAGTGCCAAATAGCAACGGTAGTATACGAGGGGTCCACAAAAATGTTACTTAATTAGGTATTTTTGTTCTTGTTACATAATTGCTAATAAAAAATTATAAAACCAAATTTAAATAAAAACTAACTGCAATGTTTTTTAATTCTAGAAATATGCATTTAAGTGCTTATTATTTTTTTTACTAAACACGATAAAAAAATTTTTTAGACAATAAAGCTGTACTTCTATTTTCTTAATCCAAAAAAAAATACAAAAATGTTACTCATAATGGCGTACCATTTTTAAAAAAATATTGGTTCAGGTGCCTATCGAGACGTCGACTTATAAAATATAATTAAGTTAGTGCAAAATTAGCCTCCTAACGCCATAAAGAATTATGCCAAATTTAAAGAAAATTGGGTAAAGAATATTAAAAATAATTACAAAAACCACATTTTTACAAGTCTACCAACCCAGACCTTAAAAACAAGAAATTTGCGATATATATATATATATATATTTTTTTTTTTTTTTGATTTGAAGGTAAAGAGTTTCTAACTTAAACTTTTTATACTTAAAAACCACAAACAAAATAGCCTTTAACATAATTTGTTTTTTTAAATATATATTTTTTTAAATATATGCTTCTATTAAATGGCCTTTTTGTTGGGTATACGCCAAAAGTATATCTAGAAAGAATGAGACCGCTTCATTCCTATGAACTGGCTGATTGCCTGAAACAAAATAAAGAAAAACCCCTCAAACACCCATAAAATTCCGATTAAAAACGACGTTTAAATGGTAAGTCTGCCACCGTTGTCAAGTTAAAATTAATTTAAAAATTAAAATAAGAAATTAACTAATATTTAACCTAAAAATAATTAAAATTTTAGGCTTTTTTGTTAAGCAGACTCCAAAATAGTTTAACATTGGTGTCACTGACTTGCCACGTTCGTGGTCGTTTTTATTGATATTTTTTGTGTTTTTGGAGATGTTTTTCTTTATTTTGTTTTAATTGACCGGCCTATTTATAGGGGTCAATAGGGCTGAACATAGTCAGCTCGCGCCGAAGCGGTTCCATTTTTTCTAGATAGACTTTTGTCATGGACCCAACAAAAAGCATATCTTCGATATATGCTTTTGTAAAAAACATAGGGAAAAGATTAATAAGTGTTTCGTTGAAAAATAAATCTTATCAGTTATGTTAAATCGAAACAATTATTACCTTTTACTTTATTCGATTCATAGGATAAATGAATTTTAAACAAGTTTTCTTGTATAATCAAGCAGCTGAGAAGCTTCGTCTTACATTTCGTAACTAATTATAAAAGTATTTTAATAACAGTACTTTAAAACTGTTGAATATACTTACCGCTCGTAGCCAAGCTCACAGTAGTGATATATTTATTAAGCGAAACTGACTGAGGAAGTTTAATTAAAGCAATGTCATTTTCTAACTTCTGGTAATTCCATCCAGGATGCACCGTAATTTCTTCACAGGTCACACGGAACTGAGTTGTTTCATTTTTGCGAATATCATGGGCACCGAGAACAACTTCCACTAATTTGGCCCTTTAAAACAAAATTATTTGACGTCTAAATTTATTAAAATAAAACCCTTTTGTTTTTAAAATTCCATTTACCACCAGTGATATACACGTGGCAGTTTAAAATAACAATGGGCAATTTTAGATCTAGGAAGTTTGGCGTCAGTTTTGACAAGCCACACACAAAAAAAAATTTTGGTATGGTCCTTGGACCTAATTAACTTAATAAACCTTATTTAAGTATATTTAGTCAATAATTATTTTTTAGTAAGTTACAAAATTTAAAACAAAAAATGGATTTTCCAAAAATTCTTTAATCTTTGAAAATCCTTAAACATTTTTAAATGGTTACATATATAAAAAAAAGTATAGAAAACCTTTGTAAAGCGTTTAACTTTCCATAAAAATAACTTTTTTTTAATTTTTTTGTATAATTAAGAAATGGTGAAACATGATTTTTTGTACGGTCCTAAGAAAAATGTGCAAAACTGTAATAAGGCTATTAAAATTTAAACTTCATGATTGCCGAGCATTTTCTGGAGTTATCTAGAAACCTATCTCTCTCATCTAGTCAAAATAAAAAGGTAATTATTTGGCTAACCCTATTACTTACTTATCCATACAATGAGCTGCTGTCAAAATATAATTTTCGGAAATAAGAGACCCACCACAAAATGATCGGCCATTTGCTAAATGTATGAATAGTGCTGCCTGGTATGGTATTGAATTTGGTGTTACCTCAGTTCCCCCAATAATACGGGATTCAGATGGTGCTTCTCCTTTGGGTTCTATAAAAATGTGGGGATCATTGATTTGTGACCACTCATCTTCCTGTTAAATATAGAGTAAATAAAAATAGGAATTTTATATGTAGAAGAAAATTTATATACATTTATTTAAAAATATCATAAACCACTTTTTACGATTTAAACCGTCGATTTAATGTTTATTTTTAAACTAGAGCTTTTTAAGAATAATGTACATGAAAAATTAGATTTGAAAAAAAAAAGTTTTTAGTTTTAATTTCTTAAAAATAAACCAAATTACATTTATGTTTTAAAGTTTGCACCAAAACAAAGATATTAACTTGTATTTTTGGGTTTTTTTTCCTTCTCTTCTTTAGGGCAATATTCTTCAAATCAGCTAAATTATAAAGCTTATTTGGCTATATTTAATTTACTTTTTTACAACCTTGCACACATATAATGCCTTAAAATACATTTTAATTCCAAACAGAAAGGAGAAGCTTTACTTCTTAAAATGCCCATAATTTTAGTTTATCCTAAGAGAATTTAGCGTCCAGGTTTCGATACACGCTAAGCGGGTCATAGTTAATTTAGTATTCCAAGAAAGAGTGTAAAATAGAAAGAAAAAATGTTTTTTTTTATATTCATGTTTTATGGTGGATAACTTAAAAATTAAATGTGTATGTAATTTTTTTTCAGATACATGATCAGTAGTCGAGGCAGGTTTTCAGTTTTTATATGGGTGCCTTGGAGAAAAAAAAACCTTGTTTTTACCTAAACAGAAGTTTTAAAGAGCAAAAAGGTCCGTATCTTAAAAACACCTCCTTACTTACTATCTTTCTACCAAAATATGTTCTACTGCGCCAAAAAGCAAATAAAGCTCTTCAACTTATCAACTCTACTTTACAACATTTGCGTAAAAGAACCCTTACTAGTTATTTATTCGAATGCATTGCACCCATACATTTCACTTCTTTGGGTGCATTGGAACCGTGAACCCGCGTACTCGCCGCCCCTGGTGATAAGCTATCCAAAAGTTCCCATACCCCCGTATCCCAAAATTGGCCAAAGTCTAAATTCCCCTCACCTCTCTACTAATAACTATTTTTTTAATAACCTTAATTAAATAAGTGTCTCCTTATTCTTATTATAAAATTTAAACAAAATGTATCTTAAATATACACGGAAAAACATTTTGTGAATCTACAACAAAAAATGTTGGTTATTTTTTGCTATAATCGGACGTGACAAAATTACAACTTTTACAAAATTATGTTAAAAAAATTAACAGTATTATATGTTTTGTGTAATAGCACATAAAAATTATGTAAAACTACAAATATTCTTCTGTCAGTTGTAATTTTGTCAGGTCTGATTGTGGAAAAACCAAACTTTCTACGTTGAAAATACACAACATTTTTTTTGTGCAGTATTAATTTTTTGAAATTAAATTATTTGCTAATGGTAGTATTTGGTCCTTTGCCTCATTATTACAATAAATTTTAATCAAAAGAAAACCAACTCTCATTCAATTTATATAGCCTTTACAAAAGCTTTTTAAATTTTTATTACTTACTGTATACGACTCAACACAAAGAGCAGTAAGTGCTATAATCACACCAAGCTTCCACATCATTATTGACTTAAAACGCTTTTTAACAGTTTTTACATTACCCTTTATATATTTTTAAACAGGGGTTTAATCAGTTGGTCATAACCCCGTGGAGAAAAATAAATTATTTTCATTGGAAATTTTATATCAAATATACGTGCCTAATATTGTAATGATCCGACCTAGTTTTTTTTAAGACTAGAATGTTTTTAAACTGATTAGGAATTGTAATTTATGTAACAAATGCACAAAGTGATACATTTTTACTGAATGAAAAATTGAATTGGTGGCAATTCCTAGAGTAAAAAAAGACTTTAGGCATGTGTTGCATACGATATTTTTTTGTTTCTTTAAAAAATTTCTTAAGTTAACATTTTACTTAATTTAGTGAAACTATAATTGACTTTGATCATATTAATAATAACGTTTAATTTATGCACGGCCATTATTTTGCACCAAAAAAATCATACCCTCCTTTTTTAAGACAAGTAGGTATGTTCTTTATAACAATGCACTAACATACATATAATGTATTTAAGAATATTTAGAAAATTGTATCTACTTACTTTTTGCAAAAAACAGAACCAAAACAGTATAAAATCGTATTTAGTTTCTGAGTCATTTAAATTTATTATATTTATATATTTTCGATTTGGCTGAAAATGTAGAATGTTGTAGTTCTCGTCTTTGTGATCAAAAGTTATTATTGGCTAAAAGTGATCCTATGATTAGTTTTTTAGGATATACAGGGTGTCCCGTTTTAATTAAAACTTCGGGAAATCTCAGTTATTATTAAAGATGAAACCTTGTGGTTTTTGCAAACCTGAGCTACTTTTTGTGAAACAAAAAATACCATAAATGAAGTCGTCATGGCCATCTTGGTTTTTGAGCTAGAGGACAATATTGGAAATATTGGATTTTTAGGTAGCTCTTGTATCTCGGTTAACTCACAACTTAGCAAAGAAGAACACGGATTTCTATATAACTTTTACCTAAATACAGTGGCGTAGACAGTATTATTCTAAATGCTATTTTTTTTGAAATATTGACCAATGTTGGGTTTTTGCATAAAACACCGTGTGTATAAAAATTGGTCAACTTAATTGACTTAATACTTTCCAGTATCCTTTTAGGATCTATATGCTTCCAAATTCGGGTTAGTGATTCATAAAGTCACTATATTCACTCGTCAAAGTTAATTACAAGCCTTTACTTTAGTTTTACCTTTAAAAGTCCTTTAGCTTTCTTATTGGTAACCATGTAAGAACGGTATGGAAAAAAATTATATAATAGTAAATCAGTATGTCACTTAATAGTAAGAAAAGTTATTTAAAATATATATATATGTATATATATATATATATATATATATATATATATATATATATATATATATATATATATATATATATATATATATATATATATATATATATATATATATATATATATATATATATATATATATATATATATTCTTAATTTTTTTTTTTTTTTTGATAAAATTGTCTAAAATTAAAATTAGGACACCTTTTCAAATCATTTTTTAGACATCATACCGACTAACCTAACTTTTTAATATGTTAATGTAATTTTTAACAATAATCTCCTCAACCGACGCCCGGCGCTCGTGAGCCGGATGTCATAAATGATTTTTATGTTACTAGACAAGCACAGGTGATTGTCAAAAAAAAAATTAATAAAAAATCCATATGTCTTCAACTCTTTGGCGGTCAGTGTATATCTTGGGAACTATTCATATGATCACGTTCGGCAAATGATAACTTAATTTTTTAGCCAATTCGACTGGGAGCCAAAATTCATAAGGGGTCCTTTATTTGCAAACTTTCAAATGAGGGGTAGATTCAAAGTGTACAATTTCCAGTTTTACCACATTTTATAAAACCTATAAAACGATTAAATTAAATAATGAAATGCATGTTTTTTTTGAATTTAAATATTTTGTTCTAAATGTAGTCGTGGCCTAAAAATATTTTATAAGATTTCAGAAAAAAATATTTAACAAATTTTTTTACAAGAAAAAGATATGGAGTTTGTACAATATGAAAATTATTACTGGAGATTGTTCGCTTTAAAAATAAATGGGCAAAGTACATATTTCATTTGATGGGTTATGAGCAGTGCCGGATTAAAATGCCCAATTTTTGAGAACCATAAAAAAGTTCTCCACCTTTATCCTTTATAAAACACACCCAAAATGTATTTTTGTTTCTTTTAAACACTTTATGGTGCTCCCCACAATGGCCTAAGCAATTTACTTATAAGTTAATTCGGCACTGGTTGTAAATAAAAAAATTAACACATAAACTCTATGGCGGCGCCAGAGGTGAGCGTGGTTGGGCGAGTGCCCAACCAAAATTGTTCTCGCCCAGTTCCTCCCGTTCGCCCAACCTGCTTATTGAGCAAAAAGCAAAGAAACATAAATAAGCCCTATTAAAAGAAACCATCCCATTCTCATAAACCATTTATTTTATTCACATTTAGGTAATTACGAAATTCTGAAATAGATGATATTAATAATAAAGAGTATGTCATCAGAAACGGATTTTACTGTAAAATTTAAATACCTTTTAAATTAAATATTTTATCGAAATGTTTAAAAATTTCGAATTTTCTCCCGTCAGTTATGTGTCTTCAAAATTTAAATTATTAAATATATGCTATTTATTAAAAAGAATAAAATATATTATTAGATGTGGAAGTAAAGTGGGTCATTTTTTGGTTCCCACTAAGCATACCATTTTCTTGAAAACCGTTTGTTTTGTCACAAAAATACAAAAAACTAATATTTGGATTTGTCTGTAGCCGTGATGCTGGTGCAGCCTAAAAGTTTAAAAAAATTGATCATACACATGAAATTTTGATCATCAACAGGTTTTACTCCCAATAAAACTCCCCTCTAGTTGAAAAAACTTTAATAAAACGATTTTTCCCAGTGAAAGATTGGGTTTTTGGTAAGGGAGCCCAAAAGGGAATTTCGGGATTACTACAGCGCGGCAGATTAATATACAGGAGGATACCTTGTACCCGGTTAAGTATTTCCACCAAATATAAGCCCCGTATACAGGGCCGATCATAAAAAACAAAAATAAATCCATCAGAAATTGTCGAGCGCGTCAGATTAAGATAGAATAAGTTAATTAAATGCCAAACAGAGGGCTACAAAAAAACGTCAGGTTAACATTTTCAAGCGTGGCTATTTTTTTATTTTGATGAAAATAATTTAAGGATAACGAAAAATATATAATTCAAAACAAACCGAACGATTTTCAGAGGCTGAAATAATATTAGTATTTTTTGGCCTATTTAGAAGTCCATACCCACTTCCCCCACCGATAAAAAAGTATACATTATGCAACATTTCTTTCTTCTTATCATCTAAACTTTGCAGTCTAATGGGTCTCTATGACGCTCGAGTAAATCCCCCATCGTGGGCTCCCCTACTATTTACCTTTTTCAAAGACAAAAATAAATAAAACTCCCAAACTGGTAGGAATGTACAAATTTTCGTAAGGTTTATTGCGAAAATGTAGCCACAGTTTAAAATAAACGATATGGTGGCTGTAGCTTGTGGGGAGTTTGTGTCTTTAGTTTATAGGACCTTAAAAATAAGCTTCTTAAATATTTGTACTGCATTTTACAACGCCCTGATCTATTTAACTTTAATGTTGCACTTACATATTTTGCTGCCCACCCTCCAAATTTTTCTGCCGGGTATCGCCCAACTTAAAAAAAGGTACGCGCCGCCACTTCCTAAGCTTTAAAATATTATCTTTAAACATAACAAAATAGTAAAATTATGACAAAATAATTTAGCTTTAAACCTATTCCTCTTTACAAGCCTCACATAAGATGTTTTCTTTATTTTTCTCATGGTTTTGGGAAATTTACTTAAAACAGCTCTTGTTTTTTTTTATAAAATAGCCTAAAAAACTTTTCTTATTAACTTTTACACAACACAATTTTTCAGCAGTAAATAAATGTAATAAAGGCGTTTTTGTTAAGTTATGAAGTTCAATAAATTACATTAGATTACAAACTTTGTCCGTAATAAATGTTTTAAATGACATTTTGCTTAAAAATGAAAACTAAAGGTAGTTTTTTCTTTAAAAAAAAACGTTTATTTTTTTATGTTTTTCGAACCCTGTATACCAAATTAACATTTTCCCTTAGTAAATCATTGTTTTTAAAGGAAAAAAATCATAAAAAGCAACTTTTTTCTCCATTCATAGAGTCTGATTTTTTTTTTTTTTTCATTATAATTTTGCATTTTTCTGCTTTACTGGGTGTGTAAAGAATTAATTCGAAAAGTTAGAATATTAAACTAATCCCGATTTTTTATGCCCAAAATAAGTTGAAAATTAGATATGCTTTCGTGTAAAATATTAATTTACTTAAATTTAGCGCTGAACATCATAACTGACGCGACATCTATCTTATTTTTGTAAAAAATTAAATATTGTACAGGGTTTTTTTTTGGGGGGTTTTTCTTTATTTTGTTTCAGGTGACCGGCCAGCTCATAGGGGTCAATAGGGCTAAACAGGGTCATCTCGCTATACCCCAGAAGGACTAGGACCGAAGAGGTCCCATTTTTCCTAGATTGAGGCGTGTACCCAAATAAGTATAATGAGTATTACATTAAAAAAATTCTTCTCCACACATTTTTGACTTACTCTGTATCTGCAAAAATATTTTTTTTTGATGGTTTAAATAATTTTCTAAAACTTTTGTATTTAACGTTTTTTTCTAACTTGTATTATAAACGAGATAGGTGCTGTCTAAATATATGGACCAACCCTGTACATTTTGAAACTAGGCCCCATAAATTTTAAAGTTAGTAACACATAAAATAAAAGAAACAATGCCAATGGCGAAATCAAAGGTACATTGCAATCCTTCTTTTTTTAATAAACTGTAGAAGGCATTAAAACAAAACAATATTTCACAATGTTAAATAAAGTTATAGCACGGTCAATTCAGACAACCGAGGATACAAAAATTTTAAACCGTCTAAAAATTAATAGGATCGTTTAATACATTATAAAAGAAATGTAAAAAGTCCTAGTCGATCCGACCCGAGAAGAAACTTACCTGGGGTCAAATGTCAGAAATATGGGTTTTTCACGATTTTTCTGCCAAATGTTTTGTCATAATATTAGCCCAAACAAAAATTTAAGATCAGGTAATTATTTAGAAAAAGGTCTTAATACATTTTTTTCTAAATGCCACTGTTTTGGAGACATATCGATTATATAAGTTGAAAAAGTCATAATATGCACACGTTTTCACGCCACCTTTAAGGTAGTGTACCTAACGCTTTTTTAAAGGTTTGTAACAGTGCAGTTTGCGAATTTAACTTCAAAGACTTTCCTAGCATATATTATATCTTATTTGGTACCCCTAGCGCCGTCTAGTGCGCAGTGACTTAATTATCGCAAACTAAGCTAAAAGGTTCCTGTGGCCTAGAACCTCCCGTGAGCATGACAAGCGTTTCATTAGAGTAACGGTGTACTCTGTCAAAGTAACCTGATTTCTTTCTTCGAGCATATATCTACTGGAGGCTTCGCTAGCTGTCAGTGTTAACAGTGTGACTTATATCTAAGCGAGGATGAACCATTCAAAGACAGTGGCAGTAAATACGTTCCTGAATCTGAGAGTGACAGTGAGGCAATTTTTAGCTCCGGAGAAGATGAGAATGATTTGGAAAATCAGAATGTCCCATAACAGAAGACTGTTAACAATTTAGACACCCCTGATACTTTTCAAAATGTACACCACTCATAGTGGACTCCAAAACGAAAGCTTATTAAACGAAAACCGAGAGGTGGAGTATTTTCTGAGCTATTTCTACGAAGAAATAGCCAATGCTATTGTTAAAGAAACCAATCTTTTCGCACGACAACAAAATGCTAAGAAATGGAAAAATATTGACGTAAAAGAGTTGTACGTTTTTATAGCACTTACAATGCTGATGCCACATGTAAAAAAGTCGGACCTGAAAGACTATTGGTCTACAGATGATTTGATTGGAACTCCATTCTTCCGGCAAGCAATGTCTCGTGATCGATATGTGCAAATATTAAGATACTTGCATTTTAGCAATAACGAAGCAGCAGTGGAAGGTAATCGACTGTACAAGATAGAATTCATTGTGAATATGATGCAAGAAAAATTTCGAAGCCAGTTTTATCCATTCGAAAACATTGTAATTGATGAGAGCATGATTTTGTTTAAAGGTCGGCTGGTATTCAAACAATTTATAAAAACCAAAAGGCATCGATTTGGGATAAAATTGTATGTTTGTACAATATGAAAATATTTGAGTTTGTACAATATGAAAATTATTACTGGAGATTGTTCGCTTTAAAAATAAATGGGCAAAGTACATATTTCATTTGATGGGTTATGAGCAGTGCCGGATTAAAATGCCCAATTTTTGAGAACCATAAAAAAGTTCTCCACCTTTATCCTTTATAAAACACACCCAAAATGTATTTTGTTTCTTTTAAACACTTTATGGTGCTCCCCACAATGGCCTAAGCAATTTACTTATAAGTTAATTCGGCACTGGTTGTAAATAAAAAAATTAACACATAAACTCTATGGCGGCGCCAGGGTGAGCGTGGTTGGGCGAGTGCCCAACCAAAATTGTTCTCGCCCAGTTCCTCCCGTTCGCCCAACCTGCTTATTGAGCAAAAAGCAAAGAAACATAAATAAGCCCTATTAAAAGAAACCATCCCATTCTCATAAACCATTTATTTTATTCACATTTAGGTAATTACGAAATTCTGAAATAGATGATATTAATAATAAAGAGTATGTCATCAGAAACGGATTTTACTGTAAAATTTAAATACCTTTTAAATTAAATATTTTATCGAAATGTTTAAAAAATTTCGAATTTTCTCCCGTCAGTTATGTGTCTTCAAAATTTAAATTATTAAATATATGCTATTTATTAAAAAGAATAAAATATATTATTAGATGTGGAAGTAAAGTGGGTCATTTTTTGGTTCCCACTAAGCATACCATTTTCTTGAAAACCGTTTGTTTTGTCACAAAAATACAAAAAACTAATATTTGGATTTGTCTGTAGCCGTGATGCTGGTGCAGCCTAAAAGTCTAAAAAATTGATCATACACATGAAATTTTGATCATCAACAGGTTTTACTCCCAATAAAACTCCCCTCTAGTTGAAAAAACTTTAATAAAACGATTTTTCCCAGTGAAAGATTGGGTTTTTGGTAAGGGAGCCCAAAAGGGAATTTCGGGATTACTACAGCGCGGCAGATTAATATACAGGAGGATACCTTGTACCCGGTTAAGTATTTCCACCAAATATAAGCCCCGTATACAGGGCCGATCATAAAAAACAAAAATAAATCCATCAGAAATTGTCGAGCGCGTCAGATTAAGATAGAATAAGTTAATTAAATGCCAAACAGAGGGCTACAAAAAAACGTCTGGTTAACATTTTCGAGCGTGGCTATTTTTTTATTTTGATGAAAATAATTTAAGGATAACGAAAAATATATAATTCAAAACAAACCGAACGATTTTCAGAGGCTGAAATAATATTAGTATTTTTTGGCCTATTTAGAAGTCCATACCCACTTCCCCCACCGATAAAAAAGTATACATTATGCAACATTTCTTTCTTCTTATCATCTAAACTTTGCAGTCTAATGGGTCTCTATGACGCTCGAGTAAATCCCCCATCGTGGGCTCCCCTACTATTTACCTTTTTCAAAGACAAAAATAAATAAAACTCCCAAACTGGTAGGAATGTACAAATTTTCGTAAGGTTTATTGCGAAAATGTAGCCACAGTTTAAAATAAACGATATGGTGGCTGTAGCTTGTGGGGAGTTTGTGTCTTTAGTTTATAGGACCTTAAAAATAAGCTTCTTAAATATTTGTACTGCATTTTACAACGCCCTGATCTATTTAACTTTAATGTTGCACTTACATATTTTGCTGCCCACCCTCCAAATTTTTCTGCCGGGTATCGCCCAACTTAAAAAAAAGGTACGCGCCGCCACTTCCTAAGCTTTAAAATATTATCTTTAAACATAACAAAATAGTAAAATTATGACAAAATAATTTAGCTTTAAACCTATTCCTCTTTACAAGCCTCACATAAGATGTTTTCTTTATTTTTCTCATGGTTTTGGGAAATTTACTTAAAACAGCTCTTGTTTTTTTTATAAAATAGCCTAAAAACTTTTCTTATTAACTTTTACACAACACAATTTTTCAGCAGTAAATAAATGTAATAAAGGCGTTTTTGTTAAGTTATGAAGTTCAATAAATTACATTAGATTACAAACTTTGTCCGTAATAAATGTTTTAAATGACATTTTGCTTAAAAATGAAAACTAAAGGTAGTTTTTTCTTTAAAAAAAACGTTTATTTTTTTCTATGTTTTTCGAACCCTGTATACAAAATTAACATTTTCCCTTAGTAAATCATTGTTTTTAAAGGAAAAAAATCATAAAAAGCAACTTTTTCTCCATTCATAGAGTCTGATTTTTTTTTTTTTTTCATTATAATTTTGCATTTTTCTGCTTTACTGGGTGTGTAAAGAATTAATTCGAAAAGTTAGAATATTAAACTAATCCCGATTTTTTATGCCCAAAAATAAGTTGAAAATTAGATATGCTTTCGTGTAAAATATTAATTTACTTAAATTTAGCGCTGAACATCATAACTGACGCGACATCTATCTTATTTTTGTAAAAAATTAAATATTGTACAGGGTTTTTTTTTTTGGGGGTTTTTCTTTATTTTGTTTCAGGTAGACCGGCCAGCTCATATGGAGGGTCAATAGGGCTAAACAGGGTCATCTCGCTATACCCCAAGTCCATGGTTTTAGGGAAAGCAGCGACGGCCTAGCACGTGTCTTTGAATCTTTGGCCTGTGGTAACCGTCGGGCGTGCGTGAGTGCGTCTCAGAGTCGACACTGCCGAACTTACGCCGAAGTGGTTCGGCAAAGGTCAGAGTCTTGTCAGTACATTTGGAGATTTCACATGACACTTTCAACAGACCAGAACTTACAGATAGAAGGCTATTTTGTGATTTGACTATTAATTTTGAGTTATCTTCTGTTAAAAATCGCGAATCCTTGATCCATCTGCAGCACTAAAGTGTGTCTTTTTCTATGCCCATCGTTTGCGTTAGTATGTCTGCATAATTCACCTTTTTTCTTGTGATGTCGAGACCTAACACTCAAAAACGCGTTGATCTTTGGATTGGTACTGATAATTTGGTACTTGTTTTAGATAAGCCCGGTTCTTCTATCTTCTTCTATGTTCTATTTCTATCTGTTCCTTACGCTTAAGGCAGCCAGATTTGAGTTGCCTGCTTATTGTGAGGCATGCCATAACCTACCACACGAGTTGACTCCCTCCTTATGATCTATGACCCAGCAAATGCCACTTGCCTGAATCCCAAGTGTAGGCCCAGCAGCCTACAACCAGTGTGAGAATCCCACTCCAACACCTAGTGGACCTTTTATAGAGGATTTCAGATAAGTTGAGACTAACCATATTTAAAGTCTTTAAAGTACACCATTTAATATTGATACACCTAAACAACATATTGCATCGTGAACATAATCAAACTAGTTAAGTAACATTAATTTAGATAATTAAATTTTTAATTTTGAATTGATTATATTTGTTAAAGCGGTGTAATAATGTTTGCAAACGTTAAGCGCTAGACTTTATATGTTTTTTTTTTGCAGTAACACCCATCTTTTTTAACCAAGATTAACTTGCTCTTAAATAAAGAACACGCATATTTTATACGTTGTCTTTTTTATTTTATGTTGGAATCTGTTTGTTTTGTTTTAGTTTACCTAGAGGAACTATCCTTCTGTAGTTAACCAACACTATTTATAGCTTTAGGTGGCGCCCATATATAGTACCTTTTTGTGGTAACCTATAATAGGAGGGCTAACAAATTATCTATTTAATAATTTCTGATACTGATACAAGAGTTAAAGGAGTGTTTAGGTTACTCAATCCACGACCCACGTGCCCCGACTGACATTGAGCTAGTTAGAAGGTATTTTGCCTTAAAACAAAGGCTAATTAAACATCTAAAAATTAGGCGATCTTAAAATGAGCTTTTAGCCCAATTAAGCTACATTATAGGTTGTTTCCTCGATATGCCTATTTCACGGGTCTATTATGATTCTGTTTAACCTAAAGCTATTGAGTACTTAACCCTTTTAGTACGGCTGACGGATATATTAGTCACTAGACTTTTTGGCACATAGGCGGGTGCCGAATATATTCGTCAGGTGTTAGATCAATTTCTAAACGACTGCCGACTCGGTCAGGGCGTTGATGAAAGTTTTTCTTGGCGTACAAGCCACTGCCGAACCGTCTCGTTTGTTTTGGTTTGTCACATAGGCGATTGCCGATTATTGACGGCATCCGGCAACGTGGCAAAATCAGGTGATACATCAACCCAATGTGCATATTTCGAGCTTTAATGTTGCACTTACATATTTTGCTGCCCACCCTCCAAATTTTTCTGCCGGGTATCGCCCAACTTAAAAAAAAAGGTACGCGCCGCCACTTCCTAAGCTTTAAAATATTATCTTTAAACATAACAAAATAGTAAATTTATGACAAAATAATTTAGCTTTAAACCTATTCCTCTTTACAAGCCTCACATAAGATGTTTTCTTTATTTTTCTCATGGTTTTGGGAAATTTACTTAAAACAGCTCTTGTTTTTTTTTATAAAATAGCCTAAAAAACTTTTCTTATTAACTTTTACACAACACAATTTTTCAGCAGTAAATAAATGTAATAAAGGCGTTTTTGTTAAGTTATGAAGTTCATTAAATTACATTAGATTACAAACTTTGTCCGTAATAAATGTTTTAAATGACATTTTGCTTAAAAATGAAAACTAAAGGTAGTTTTTTCTTTAAAAAAAAACGTTTATTTTTTTATGTTTTTCGAACCCTGTATACAAAATTAACATTTTCCCTTAGTAAATCATTGTTTTTAAAGGAAAAAAATCATAAAAAGCAACTTTTTCTCCATTCATAGAGTCTGATTTTTTTTTTTTTTTCATTATAATTTTGCATTTTTCTGTTTTACTGGGTGTGTAAAGAATTAATTCGAAAAGTTAGAATATTAAACTAATCCCGATTTTTTATGCCCAAAATAAGTTGAAAATTAGATATGCTTTCGTGTAAAATATTAATTTACTTAAATTTAGCGCTGAACATCATAACTGACGCGACATCTATCTTATTTTTGTAAAAATTAAATATTGTACAGGGTTTTTTTTTTTGGGGGTTTTTCTTTATTTTGTTTCAGGTGACCGGCCAGCTCATAGGGGTCAATAGGGCTAAACAGGGTCATCTCGCTATACCCCAGAAGGACTAGGACCGAAGAGGTCCCATTTTTCCTAGATTGAGGCGTGTACCCAAATAAGTATAATGAGTATTACATTAAAAAAATTTTTCTCCACACATTTTTGACTTACTCTGTATCTGCAAAATATATTTTTTTTGATGGTTTAAATAATTTTCTAAAACTTTTGTATTTAACGTTTTTTTCTAACTTGTATTATAAACGAGATAGGTGCTGTCTAAATATATGGACCAACCCTGTACATTTTGAAACTAGGCCCCATAAATTTTAAAGTTAGTAACACATAAAATAAAAGAAACAATGCCAATGGCGAAATCAAAGGTACATTGCAATCCTTCTTTTTTTAATAAACTGTAGAAGGCATTAAAACAAAACAATATTTCACAATGTTAAATAAAGTTATAGCACGGTCAATTCAGACAACCGAGGATACAAAAATTTTAAACCGTCTAAAAATTAATAGGATCGTTTAATACATTATAAAAGAAATGTAAAAAGTCCTAGTCGATCCGACCCGAGAAGAAACTTACCTGGGGTCAAATGTCAGAAATATGGGTTTTTCACGATTTTCTGCCAAATGTTTTGTCATAATATTAGCCCAAACAAAAATTTAAGATCAGGTAATTATTTAGAAAAAGGTCTTAATACATTTTTTTCTAAATGCCACTGTTTTGGAGACATATCGATTATATAAGTTGAAAAAGTCATAATATGCACACGTTTTCACGCCACCTTTAAGGTAGTGTACCTAACGCTTTTTTTAAAGGTTTGTAACAGTGCAGTTTGCGAATTTAACTTCAAAGACTTTCCTAGCATATATTATATCTTATTTGGTACCCCTAGCGCCGTCTAGTGCGCAGTGACTTAATTATCGCAAACTAAGCTAAAAGGTTCCTGTGGCCTAGAACCTCCCGTGAGCATGACAAGCGTTTCATTAGAGTAACGGTGTACTCTGTCAAAGTAACCTGATTTCTTTCTTCGAGCATATATCTACTGGAGGCTTCGCTAGCTGTCAGTGTTAACAGTGTGACTTATATCTAAGCGAGGATGAACCATTCAAAGACAGTGGCAGTAAATACGTTCCTGAATCTGAGAGTGACAGTGAGGCAATTTTTAGCTCCGGAGAAGATGAGAATGATTTGGAAAATCAGAATGTCCCATAACAGAAGACTGTTAACAATTTAGACACCCCTGATACTTTTCAAAATGTACACCACTCATAGTGGACTCCAAAACGAAAGCTTATTAAACGAAAACCGAGAGGTGGAGTATTTTCTGAGCTATTTCTACGAAGAAATAGCCAATGCTATTGTTAAAGAAACCAATCTTTTCGCACGACAACAAAATGCTAAGAAATGGAAAAATATTGACGTAAAAGAGTTGTACGTTTTTATAGCACTTACAATGCTGATGCCACATGTAAAAAAGTCGGACCTGAAAGACTATTGGTCTACAGATGATTTGATTGGAACTCCATTCTTCCGGCAAGCAATGTCTCGTGATCGATATGTGCAAATATTAAGATACTTGCATTTTAGCAATAACGAAGCAGCAGTGGAAGGTAATCGACTGTACAAGATAGAATTCATTGTGAATATGATGCAAGAAAAATTTCGAAGCCAGTTTTATCCATTCGAAAACATTGTAATTGATGAGAGCATGATTTTGTTTAAAGGTCGGCTGGTATTCAAACAATTTATAAAAACCAAAAGGCATCGATTTGGGATAAAATTGTATGTTTTGTGCGACTGTGAAACTGGGTATGTTTTGAATTTTATCCTATACGTTGGCAAAGAGGAAAATAAAAATGTAGATATTGACACAGGTCTAGGTTTGTCAGGAAATGTAGTTTTTAAACTTCTAGAGCCCTATCTCAACAAAGGCCATTCATTTTACAGTGACAATTATTACATCAGTCCATATTTGGCAAGCTATTTGTTTGAGCATAAAACTAACAGTTGTGGAACTGTACGTGCTAACAGAAAGCACATGCCAATTTTTGAAAAAAGTTTAAAAAAGGAGAAACTGAATGGAGGAGCAGTAACCATATTTTAGCTCTGAAGTGGAAAGATCGTCGTGACGTGCTGATGCTCACAACCTTTCATGAGAATAAAATGATTATTCTTTCCAAAATAGACAGGATTACCAAGGAAAATAAGCAGAAACCATTATGTGTACTGGCGTATAACGAAAATATGGGAGCCATAGATAGAGCTGACATGATGAATAGCAGTGTAGATTATACTAGAAAAACCATAAAGTAGTATAAAAAAATTGTTTTTCCACATATTAGATATTTGTATGCTGAATGCTCACGCTTTATGGAAGACCCAAAACCCCAACCACACATTATTTTCTTCATTTCATCTACAAGTTATCCGACAGATACTTCAAAGGTAGGAATGTTTTATTTTTTTACCTGATGGATTAATATTTGTTTTTTTATGGGTATCCAACAAGTTACAACCCTAAACCTGGAGCTTCGCATTTTACTGGACTTGCAAGGCTGTCGGAGAAACATTTTCCCGCGGAAGTCCCTCGCAAAAATGGCAAACTACAACTGAGAAGATGTTGGGTATGCTCTCACACAACAAAAGGGCCTAAGAAGAGAAAGGATTTAAAATATATGTGCAACAATTGTGGAGTCGGACTGTGTGTCACGCCCTGTTTCCAAATATACCACGAGCAAGTCGACTATTAGAATATTATTTTTTCAAATATCTTTTCATTCTTTCTTTTGTGTTGAGTTTAAGTTTCAGTCTGTTAATGTATCTTTTGATTTGTGGAATAAATAAAAACATAAGTGGAATTTATTGTCAGCTTTTTATGTAATTTTTGGAATAAAACCCCATTTTTTAGAAGTGACGAATATATTCGTCAGCTGCCCATATGCCAATGTAAAAACTTCCGTCTGTGTAGCACGAAGCCGACTTTTACCTGCCGTCGTGAAAGGGTTAAAGATATTGATAACGGATAAAAATAATAAAAGTGACAACTAAATTAAAAAGGCAAACTTATCTATCTGCTTTTGAAACCAAATTTAGCACTACATCTCTTTGTGTCCAAAAGGTTATCAAGCGCAGATGGGAGTAAATTTTAAACTGGTTCTAAAAAATTATCCACCCACTTCCAACCCAGTGTTTTGGGTTTAACCGATAATCGAGTCACACTTAAACATACCCAAAAAGATATTGACGAGCAGCCGCTGAGGTAGGAGGAAGATCAGCAAACCGCACTTGTTTTTTATTTCGAGTGTGTATATATATATAGTGTAGATGTGGCTTTTCTTGACTATATATGTATATTGTTTATTATTTATATATTATTAATCCGATAAACAAAATTTTCTTTATAAAATACTATGTTGTAATTTTATCGTTATTGGCTCTTGATATGGCCCTATCAGAACCTATTAGATAGAAATTTCCATGTCCAGTCAGTGTTAAGATTTAACATAAACACAACATTTTTGGACGATCACATAAGGTTTTTAGTATACATATGTACACATAGCGACACAATTGTAAAATTTAATAATAAAGGCAGCAGCCGTTATGACTATTATTTTTGTTTTTTATGGCTGGCACTGACTGGACATGGAAATTTCTATCTAATAAGTTCTGATGAAGGCCTCATACCGAGAGCCGAAACGTTAAAATTAAAATAGTATTTTATAAAGAAAATTTTGTTTATCTGCCTTTATCCAAACTATTAAATAATAAAACTATATATATATATATATATATATATATATATATATATATATATATATATATATATATATATATATATATATATATATATATATATATATATATATATATATATTTAAGCAAATACTTTTTGTGTATTTTTACCAACAGTTATTAAAACATAAATTTCTGTTATGCATTGTTAAGAATAATATAAAAATATAAACTGTATGCAATTTGTCGGCTTTCTATAATATACAATAGGCAATAAAATAAATAATGAAAAAAATATGTAATAAAATCTTCTGTTTGCTAAATAAATATATTGTTTATATTCGTTTTATGTTTAATTTGTTTTATAGTATTTAAAAATACTAAATATTAATCACTATATAAATTTAACTTAACTAGTAACGGAAATGGAACTGCTTATTTGTAAACAATTTTATTAAATTGTTCTGGACCAATAAAAACCAATCAATAAATTTGTGTAAAAATTTGAATATTAAAACCGGAATGTTTTTGCATGTTATAATACCCTTAAATTTTAAGCGATCAACCGGAATTACAACGATTTTATTTGCGGTTATAATTTGATTTTTAATGACAGAAGTAAACGATAATTTTGACGTAAATTATATGCAACTGAACTGAACACCAAAGTTAACCAGACCTGCCCAAACTCAGAAATGTGAAAAATAAATAATTTTTTTTTATACTGTAGTTGGTGGATCGGCTAAGATCCGAATAGCAGACGACCTGCACCCATTATGATTGCCGGGTAAAAACTATTATAAAATTTTTAAACAAAATTGTTTCTACAGGGCCGCCTAAAAAAAATGTGGTCAGGGGTATATTAAAATTTTAAAAATAACCCAATATTTTTATCTCTTTTTAATTTAGTTTCTAAAATTTTAAATTTTAAAACATTTTTACAATTTTATAGTACATTATGTTATCTTTAAACATACATATTATATTAATAATTAGCCTTAGAATGTATTTAAAAACTAGGGTTTGCCATTACACAGGGTGTATCAAAACTTCTTGAGGATATTTTTTTCCTTTAAATATAGCCTTGACAATAATTTTAAAGGCATCCCTATAGCAATCCATTTGTTAAAAATACAATATTAAATAACTTTAATACATTATAGTTTTTATCCGGTAATAAGAAATGGTCAGAGTCACTTTCTATTCGGTTTCTAGACTAAGAGGAAGTAAAGTCAATGTATTGCTTCAAAAATTTTTCACTTGACTTAACCTGTTTAATGGTGAGGAGACAATGCTTTAAATATCACGATTTTTGATAAAGATAATAACTTCTTTCGAGCTATTAGGAGTTCTTATTCTTTTAAAAAGTATTAAATAATTTTAAAAGGTAACATACCACCATTTCCGTGATGGGTATATTCTCAAAAATTAACAGTATTGCTGTACGTCCAGAAAATAGGATTTAAGTACAGAATATAAACATAAAATAAAATAGGTATGTTTCTATTTCAGATATTTGAAAACATAATTTTTTTTGGGATATTTCGTTAGAAATTTAAATTTCAATACGTATGTGACTTTTACCTTATTAATTAGGATATGTTACTAAGTGTGGTAGTAAAATAAGTCACTTTTTGTTAGCCTATTAAGCAATAACTTATAATATTTAAGAGGCAAAACCATAATTTTCGGACACTTCGTTAGCGACTTCTGCTGCACCAATTTCATGATCATTTTTTAAAAATGATAATCTGGTTACTGCAACATCTCATCAATAATTTTTAAATGTTTTATTTTTCTATGGGAAATATTACGTCAAACTCATCATCGGTAGTTTTTGGGCGGTACAAACTGCACCAAATTATTGTTCTTTTTTAAAAGGAACGTCTGGTAACTGAGACCCGTTAATGCTATTTTTTGATTGTTAAATTGCCTTTGTTTTCTGAGGTAGAAAATTATTTTTGATGCAAATTAAAAAAAAGGTATTTGTCTTTGGATTGGACTTTGCAATTTTTCTAAGAATTTGTTTAACGCGTTAACATACCAGTGCCCCTCCAATCAATAAGTAGTGTCAAGCGATCTCAGGCACGGTTAGTATTTAGATAGGTGACTCCTCGGTAGCACTGTGTGCCGTTGCTTTCAAGTATAATAAATTATTAAAACTAATATTGAAAAAGCTAAGGTTAATTTTTCAGCCAGTACCTACCTACTTGAGAGAGTTGTACTATAACAATTTACATGATTTTGTTTTAATGATCCTTCGGTAACTGAGATCTTTTATTAGTATTATTTTTTTCATCCGGTTTTGTTGTCTACTTTTTCTATAAAAATACCATGTTTTTTTATATAATGTTTTCCACATAAGAGTAAATGCCCTTAAATGTAACTTCTACCAGAGCCGTCAAAATTTGACGTATTTTAGAAAGAGAGTTGCTTGGTTGGTTGGTTTAAGGCGGGTCATCGACACTGCAGCCTATTGGCTTATTGTGCACCTCTCTTGTTACAAAAGTCCACTACCCTTTATCAGGTTTGATAGATTTCTGCCAAGATGTTTATGCGGGAGAGGGTTCCCGCTATGTATGTTCCCAAATAGACTGTGTCAGTGCAATGAAGTTGTATATTATATGTAAGACTGTTTCCTCTTCTTCCCCGCAAAGCCTGCATGTTATGGGTTCATTGAAAATGCCCATTTTTTCGCAAGTGTTTCCTTAGATTTCCTATCAAAGTCCTACTATTTGTCTCAACTGAGTGCGCCCCAGCTGGAGCCTAGTTTCTCCTTTGCATGTTTTTGGCCAGGGTTATGCAAATGAGCGAGGTGTTGTTGAATCGAGTTTCTTATATTACATTTTTAATATTTCTTATAGTTTTCTAGATACCTCTATAAAACCATCAAAACTGAAACACCCTGAACAGCAAAAAATGTTTATCAAATTAGTCTTGTATTTATTTAGGGGTTGTGATTTCTAGGTTAAATAAAATATTTTATTCTTGACAGTGTAGCGAATTTAAAATTCCTTTGAAATAAAAACCGTAGTAAAAATCACCCTATGATATATTTATAATTTGTTTTTTTTTAAACAAAAGATGTCATTTATATTTTCGTAAGTTCCAAAATATCCTGGAAATTTCTCCATTATTCCTGAATTAAGTCAAATGTTTTCCTTTGTTTTAATGTGAATATGTTAAACAAGCATGAATATAAGATAACGTTGATCGAATATTAATTATTTTATTTTATATACCAAAAAAAAAACATATTTGACATTTAACGCCAAATAATTATTTTATCTTTCGCCGACCGAATGCGCTAGTGTTTTGCGATTGCGGCGTTGATGATGTTGGTAGGCCTACTAGGCACGATGTTTTTTACATTGGTGGATAATAATTTGGCCGCACATGTGCGATGTACGTTCTCGCCCCTCACTTTGATCGGCCCTGTATATACAGCGTGTCCACCTAAGCTTTTAAAGTTATTCTTTAAAAAATGTTTTGCATGCTCTAAAACCTAATAAGCAATCATTAATTTTTTTTTTTCAGAAGTATACGACGTATCTCAAAAAATATGAATTTTAGTCAAAAGGAAATACCCTTACTTTTGGAAATATCGAAAATTATTATAATAAAAATGTTTAAAAATAAAAATAACTTTTAAATATGCACACTTATTTGTTTGCAAGAAAAGCTTTTTTTTAATAAAACGATCAAATTTAAATGTGTACATTTGTAAATATATTTCGAAATGTAATATGCTTAAGAAGTGTCAAAACAGCGAAATGTCACAAAAACGCTTGTTACCGCATAAAAAATTAAAGAAAAACGTTTTTCTTGTAAATGTACGAGTATGCATATTTAGGAGTTATTTTTATTTTTAACAATTTGCCTTAATACTAGTTTTTAATATTTTCAAAAATAAGGGTACTTTGTTCTTGAGCAAATTTATTATTTTTTTAGATACCTCGTATACCATGAATATTTAATGATTGCATTTAAGGTCCTGAATCATGCAAAGCTTTTTATAAAGAATAACTCTTTTTCGTAAAATTAGTAATAAAAAAGATTCCCATGTGTAGAGAACTTAGGCGGACACACTGAGTTCATAAATGAAGCTTCCCATTATTTTGTCGTGTAGAATTGCAGCCTAAAGTATCGTGATTGATTTTAAAATTACTTTTTATTTTTAGCTAGGGAGAATTGCCAAAACATATAAATAAAATGGACAAGAAAAACGCTTTTATGAAAGAAATTATAAGAATTCTACTTCTTCTAGATTGTTTTCCTATTACTTTTTTTTTATCGAACATAAAACTAAATGTTTAAAATGTGTTTATCTAAAATAACAATTTGTTTTGCTACAGCAACAAATATCATGGTTTAAATAATAATTAAATTTATATTAGCCAATACCAATGCCAATATTAAACAAATTTAACAAGAAATCGATATTATAAATATTAGATTCAGTAAGCAAATAAGAGAAATTTCATGTTAATGAACATTTTCGATTTTAAACAAACTTTTCCAGGTTATTAATGTCACAACGAGCAGACAAATTGGATATGGTTCGCATTTTAATACAAAATAAATGACAATTTACGTAATGTATTCTTTGATAATTTATAGTTCTGTCGCTTTACACAAAATTTACGTTTGCAGTCATATGTATGTCATATTAAAACAATCATTTAAAACATATTAAAGCAGCGATTTTTTTTTTGAAAATTAGTTTAATTCAATACGTGTCTTCGGAAGTTCTTACGAAATGAGAAACTCTTTAATTATAATATTTACGAAAAATGTGCCTCTTTATAAAAATCCTGCTTGATGAGACAATACATTTCCACAAAAATAATTGAAGGTTGGATGTACAGGGTGGCTTAAAAATTACTTGTTTCCAAATTTAAATAAAGGATATTTTTTAACTACAGTACCAAACTTTAAAGGGTGATTTCTTATGTCATTTTATAAAGAAAAGATCCTTTAAACATATGTCCGGAATTGCTTTGTTTCTAAGATACAGGACGTAATTATTTTTTAAAAGTCGGTATTTTATAAATATCTTAAATACGAAGCCAGTTACAAGAAAAAAATTACTACACTAAAAGTTCTATTTTATGTTGCTTTATAGAAAAAAACTACATAGACAGCCAGTGGCGTACATATTTCTCTTAATAATATTGGCTGTTGTGCCCAATGAGATGCTACTGAACCCAATAAAGTCAATCTAGTTAAAACCTTATAAACGCTTTAATACGTCAAACAAATGTATCAAATTTTACCTAAGTCGGTTTAAGGGTATTTAAGATATTTATAAAATACTAGATTGAATCCCGACGAATTCGACGGGGTTCAATCTAGTTTAAGTTAAAAACAAAAAGGGTTTTTAATTTTGTCTTATTTACCACAAATATCAAAGTATTTGATATTGTTATATCAATATATCGAGAAGTTAAATATCAATATTTGACTTCCGATATATCGATATTTGAAAATAACTGATATGTCGTTGCCATCCCTATCGAAACTGCGTTTAACTTAATATTCCCTGCGACATAGGCAACAAACGTTGCATTTTGTTTTTTGCTTTTGAAGGAAAAAAAGGAAATAAATTATTAAAAAAGGTATTGATACGACGTCTCTGTAACCAGAGGATCATTTAAAAAAAGACCATGTTAATTGATACAGCAGAAGTCTCTATTGAAGTCTGAAAATTATGGCTTTGCGTTTTAAATATATAGATCCATTTTTAAAAAACTTTAACGCCCTGTATTTCAGAAACGAAGCAACTCCGGACAAATGTTTATAGGAACTTTTCTAAAATGACATAAAAAATCACCCTTTTTGGTTAGGAAATACTCTGTATATTAATTTGGTAAAAGAATTTTTAGGCCACCCTGTACATCCAACATACAATTATTTTTGTGAAAATTTTTTTCATCAAGCAGGGCTTTTCATGAAGAGGCACATTTTTTCCTAATAGCTATTTATGTATCAAGGGCGTTACTAGGACTATAATGCCCTGAAGGTCGAAATAGATTTCGACCTGATGGGCATTATAGTCCAGTGAAGCCCGTGGTGCATACAATGCTTTATGTTTTACCCAAAAGAGTTTTCAATGACTAATTACATTATTTATTCGCAATATAAAATAAGTTGCACCTGCACCTGTATGCGTAAGTAGATAATGACTGGTGTTAAGCTTTGACTTTGATGTTTCTATCAGTTAGTCAGTTGGCATGCTTTTATTGAACGATTTGCTCAAAATGGAAGAAATTCCACAAAATATAAAAGAAAAGGCCATAAAGCGACCGAAAATCTTTTGCCAGGTAAATCAAGGCAACAGTATGATCGGAAGTATGGCATATTTGGTATTTGGAAAGATGCGAACGCAATTCTTCAAATAACCGAAACCGTTTTAATGGCATATTTTCAGGAACTGGTAAGTTATTAATTTTATTTTAATACATAATAATATGTTAATAAATTTTAATATTTGTTCTCCTTCCAAAACTTTAGACTTCTTCGGGACGATGGTATTGCGAAATGTCTATATTTTCATAGACCATCAACGTAGACTTTAGGGTGAAATACTTGGTCCAGAGAGAGTTCGGACTGTATTTTTCCGACTAAAAATAATAAAGTTTGTTAAACATATGTATTAAAATAAAATCAATAACTTACCAGTTCCTGAAAATATGCCATTAAAACGGTTTCAGTTATTTGAAGAATAGCCAAATACCAAATATGCCATACTCCCGGTCATACTGTTGTCTTGATTTAACTGGCAAAAGATTTTCGGTCGCTTTTATGGCCTTTTCTCATATATTTTGTGGAATTTCTTCCATTTTGAGCAAGTCGTTAAATAAAAAATGCCAACTGACTAACTGATAGAAACATCTAAGTCAAACTTAACACCAGTCATTATCTACTTACGTATACAGGTACAGGTGCAACTTATTTTTTATATTGCGAATAAATAATGTAATTAGTCATTTAAAAACTCTTTTGGGGAAAACATAAAGCATTAGTAGGCACCACGAGCTTTACTGGACTATAATGCCCATCAGGTCGAAATCTAGCCCTCGGGCCAGAGGCACTCGGGCTATTTCTGACCTTCAGGGCATTATAGTCCTAGTAACGCCCTTGATAAATAAATAGCTATTAAATACGGTTTTTAATAAAAAATTATTTAAAAACATTTTATACAAATTGTTTTTACTCTAACTTTTGGCACTGTCTAAATGACCGCCGCGCCCCACACAGGTCAAAATTAATTAAATTATGGCATAAATGGAAATTTTTATTTTTTAAAAACTGGGCAAAAATGTCAATGTTAATACTCTACTGTTCCAGGAGTCCAGTAAGCCATGAATTTGATTCAACAAATTTTTGTTTTACTGTTTTATTAAACGTCAAAGTTGCTTAAAAAGATAACATTTTTAAACGTGCAGATAAATAAATTTGCATTTTCTGTGGTGTTTAAATTTATTAAGGTTATATCTTTGGGAAAATTAAAAAAATAGTTATGGAAGAAGACCAGCAAGGTATGTACTTACTAAATAACAAAAAATTTAGTGTATGTTTGTATTTTAAAAATCGTGACAGGTAATTAACTAGCTACTATTATTTTGTTAGGTGAGCTACTAAAAACTCAAAATTCAAAAAGCAATTTGTTTGTGTTTTCACCACATTTCCAATATCACATATTTTTTTATATATTATATAATGCCTCCCTATCTAGAATCCAATAAAAAAGTTTGCCCCAACTTGCCCCCCATAAAACTATACCGTGTGTTCTAAAAGTATCTAGCTTGACCAAATTATGCCAAATGTGTTGAATTTGTCTGCACTAAAATTTTCGTAGGCAATTTTTCTTAGGTACCATCTTAAAAATAACATATTTTACAGTTTCTTTCTTTTTTCTATCCCTCTCTTACACACAGTTTTGGCAAAACAAAGATATCTTACTTTATTCTACTTAAAATCTGTGTACAAAAACAATGTTTTTTAAAAGGACAACAAGCTCTTTTGAATATTTATTCAGAGTGTTTTCTTAAATATATTTTTTTATTTTTAGCCCAAAATCAACCAGTATTATCATTAAGCTATAGAGAGCTATTCGAAATGTTTATAAGTTTTCCAGAAAAAATCTAGATAGTAAATTTCACCGGTTGCGGGCACAAGTTTTGGAGCTAACGGGTTTTCTAAATTTGCCAAATGATGCTAACGATGTTCTTAATAGATTTTATTATAAATTTAAAATCAAATGGTCTTCATGTAATAGAACAAAAACAGATTTTTGCAATCTTATGGAGAGTGGTTAAATACTGTATGTGAGTTTAAAAAAATTGTAAAAATAATAAAGGACGAAAGACGCTAGATTTTGATTCCTGTAGCGAGAGAACCAAAAGACAAAAGACGAAAATATTGCGAGAAAGTTTTCCCCCTGAGCAACTGGCTTACGCAGCTCAAATGAGCTATCGCATGGAACGGAATTTAGAGGCTTCAAAAGTATTAAAATCTATTTGTGAGGAACCTCAAGTAGCAAAAGAATATTCCAGCGCTTTAGTACAACAAAATTATTCACAGCTGTCCTCAGATGAAGCTGTTTCACTCTTGGTCGAAGCAAAATTAACAAAACTTCAGTACAAGTTAGTTAGAAAACAAGTGCAAGAACATAATTGTTATATATGTTAAGATCTAACACCGATTTCGGCCAATGGTCGAAAAATACGGCCAAAACGCGTTCTGTCCCCCACCATATTGCCAATGTCCGAAATATCGCTTTCCGGCTATTTAATGTATACCAGAACGCGTTCTGGATCTTTTGAAATTGCCAGAATGCGTATTGACTTTTCGCAGTTAGCCTGAAAGCATTCTGGTTAGTTCTGGTTAGTTCTGGTTCTGGTTAGTTCTGGTTCTGGTTCTAGTTCTGGTTAGAACTAACCAGAACTAACCAGAACTAACCAACCTACATCGATTACGAATTACAAGTTGAGACACGTACAAAATCGCTTTCTGGACGGTTTGTTTGTATGCTCGACGCGTTCTGGCAATTTTAAAAGATCCAAAACGCATTCTGGTCTATAATAAACGGCCGGAAAGCGATTTTTCGGACTTTGGTAATAGGTTAGTGACCAGAATGCGTTTTGGCCGTATTTTTCGACCATTGGCCGAAATCGATGTTTGATCCTAACATATATATCCATCGTATGATCAAGTACTCGAAGCAAAGAAGTGTTATCCTGCTAACATACGTATAACGGAAAGTTTCGCAGAAGTTTCTGTTCAATCATTACTGAACCATACTAGTCAAAGACTTTTACTTTTACAAAAGGATGTTCTGCTTAACTTAGATAGCACAAATAATGACATTTTAAAATTAACCTTAGGTTGTAAATATGGTTTTGATGCTTCATCTGGCCAATCCGAGTACAAGCAAGTTTTTAACAATGTGTCAGTCTCAGATTCTAGTATTTTTTTACATCACTGGTACCCATTAGATTAAGCCAGCAAAGTGATGAAGGAAACGTGATAATTTGGCAAAATTCCAGGCCTTCATCAACTCGCTTTTGTCGCCCCATAAAAATTCAATTTGCACGCGAAACCCGCGAATTAACATTGGCTGAAAAACAGAACTTAGACAACCAGTTAGAAAATCTGACTCCTTTTAAATGCACTATAGATAACATTAATATACTGGTAAATTTCGACCTGCATTTAACGATGATAGATGGTAAAGTAGGAAACGTTTTAACTGAAAATAATTCCACTCAAAAATGTTTTATTTGTGGCGCATCCTCAAAAGAGTTTAATAACATCGAAGCTGTTTTGAGAAGGCCTGTAATTAATGCTGATTATTTTAAATTTGGTTTATCTACACTGCACGCGTGGATACGTTTTTTGAGAGCTTACTGCATTTGGCTTATAAGCTAACCATAAAAAAGTGGCAGGCCAGAAGTGCAGAAGATAAACAAAAAGTCCAAGACTCAAAAAACGTATTCAACAGCAATTGTATTTACAATTGGGATTAATTGTAGATAAACCAAAACCAGGTTTTGGTTCGTCAAATGATGGCAATACCGCTCGCAAATTTTTTGAAAATGCGAGTGTTGCTGCTGAAATCTGTGGAATTGATAAACAATTAATTCATAGATTTTATATCATATTGCAGACATTGTCCTCTGGATATGACATAGATGTAGCTAAATTTCAATGTTATGGAGTTGAAACTGCACGAATTTTTGCAAATTTATATTCATAGTACCCGATGCCCACATCAGTACATAGAATATTATTACACGGTGCTGAAACTATAAGTGCCTTTGAAATTCCCATAGGGCAGTTGTCCGAGGAAGCCCAAGAAGCGAGGAATAAGGACATCAAAAGCTTTCGTTTAAATTTCGCGAGAAAAACCTCTAGGCAAGATAATTTACAAGACATTTTTAATCGTCTTCTTGTTTCCTCGGACCCTGTCATTTCTGGGTTTCGAAAAACATCACCCAAGGCCAGTAAAAGTCTTTTACCTGATGCCCTTAATTTGTTAAAACCACCCAATGTTTGCAAATTGACTTTAAATGAGAGCGAAATTCTAAGTTCTTCAGATGAAGACTAAATTTTATAAAACGAAATACTTATTTCTTAGCATTGGCATATTGTGATTATAAATTTAATGAGCGAAACATGTACATTTATGTAATAATTTCTTCTTTACGCAACTGGGTATCAATATTCTCTGTTAACTGTAAAACTGTTACAACTAGAAATATGCGCGATATCATTTTAAATTTAAAAACAAAAAATTTAGAAAAAGTAGGGGGCGCGACCCCGAGCATACGCCACTGTTTCTTTGATAATAAAATATTCTTTAAGTAAAATGATGCTAATTTAGTTCACATAAACGGTATTCTGATTAACCTAGATATATTAAGATATTTTTATTTAGTATTGAACACCGTGTATAATACAATTTATGTTAAATGTAAAAACTCATATTTAGTGGTTATATTTAAGTAAATTATGTTAAAATTTTTAACTTTTAATAAAAACATACCACTTGATCCTATTTATGCCAAGATTTTATTAAATTCGACCAGTGTGCGCCGGCGGCATTGCCTAATTAAAGAAGTAAACCGTCATTTGTCGGTTTTATGTAGTGTAGTATTTAAGTATATGAAAACCGTTCTTAATTTGTCATTAACGGCAGTTTTTACTTACTTTATCTGTAGATGCCGCCGTCCGGCGGAACTAATAAAAACCTCCGAATAATGGTTAACCTAACTATAATAATTATTTATTTTGCTGTGCCGTAAGCGTTTAGTTTTTTTGTGGTTTTATTCTAAAATATATTATATTTTTTATTAATTAATAAACAAAAATAAAACAGAGACATACAGATTTTGTCGAAACTCTTAAGAGGTACTCAAAAAGAATGTATCTTTTAAAAGAAAAAGCCATCGGATAAAACAAATTAAAATATTATTTTTTTGAATTTATTTGTTTAATATTCGTATTTGTCATCAAAATTGTATTATCTTTTAAGATACGCAGTATGAATTTTTAGAATAAAAATTGTTGTTATTTTTTTGTGCCCTGCATATCTTAAAAGATAATAGGTATAATTTTAATGACCAATACGGATCTTAAAAAATTAATCCAACAAATCAATATTTTTATTTGTTTTATATCATATAAAATTAAAAAACAAGTTGGGAAGTTGTTAAATAAGTAATACTAAATAGAAAATTAAACTACATACATAATATTTTGTAATAATATAAACTTTTATTTATCATATTTATTGTTTTTCTATCTTCTTGCCCTCAATCCAATTATGGTGTTATCTCGACCTTTGATCTACCTCCTTTCCTTATGGCCAATGATAATTTAATATTTCCTGTATTATTATCTGTAAGGGTAATAAAAGGCCATTTTCTTGTCTTGGACTTTAATCAACAATCTCTTTCCTTGTAACTTTTTTTTCTTTTCCTGCAGATTTAAAAGTTTCTTTCACGCAAAATACAAGCATACTTGATAATACTTTGGTTTTGGTTAGTTTTGAATACTGGATCTATTAAGAGCTTTCACAAAATATTCATAGGTGTCAAACGTGTCTTTCAGTTTAATTTTATTTATTGATCAATAAAAAATATTTTACAATAAAATCATAGGGCCTTTGCCACGATACGTAAGCGTAAGCGGCCAGTGTAGAGCGGAAAATATGAGAGCGCTGTCCTTGATCTTTATGCAAGAATAAAATAACTTGTTTTTTTACATTAGTTACAATTTTAACATGATTACAGACTATATTGTTGGATGGTAGAGAGGGATACTAAGGCGAATGAACACAGACGAAAATATTTAAAACAAAGCTTTATTGATAAGTGGAAGGGGTACTACAAAAATGTCTGGAACTTAATTATGCACTTTGTTTAATTTTTGATATCATAGAAACCCATTTGTCTATGTAAGCTTTAAATATTTTTTTACTTTAATAAAACTTTCTTTTGACGCATTAAATTTATATTTTTTATATCTCGTATATTTAAAAGACCTTACGAGATAGAAAAAAACCACTAGTATATTCGAATCCAGCGCTCCATAATTACTTAACATACAGTGTGTCCCAGGATAGGTGGTCCAAGAGAACAAACGGGCCTAAAATTTTTGAATTTTAAAAACAAAATTTTGGGAAAACTGGTCGCAGGTCCAAAACTAATAAATACAAAATTTTACTTTAATTGGTGTTATACAGGGCAAGTTGTAACTATAAATTTAAAAAATACTTAAGAACTAACTACTTTTATTTTTTAAAAGAGAACAAAATTGTATAAGTAAATGTTGAAGCGAATTTAATGCATAAGTTAAAGCATAAAAGTAAAAAAATGTAATTGTCAAATTTTATCTATTATACATTACAAGTTAAATAATAAGCATAAAGAAGCAAAATGAGCAAAATTTAATAATTATAAATATTTTATTTTAAATTCGATGTCTTAATCCAAATATTTTAAAAACTGTTAATGCATGATGTTAAAAATAACAAAAGTATTTTTTTACCTTAGTTTTTTAACTTTAAATTTAGACATAAAATTTAATTGTCCAGGACATTTAGTTATACAATTTTGTTCTATTTTTACAAATATAGGTACATTAATCTTGGTCATTTTTCATATTTTTAGTTATAACTTGTCCTCTATATTACCAATCGGAGCAAAATTTTGTATTTATTAGTTTTGGACCATGCGACAAGTTTTCCCAAAAGGACGTTTAAAAATTCCAAAATTTTTGGTTTATTTGTCCTCTTGTAACACCTATTCTGGTACACACTGTAGATACCTTTTAAACAAACAAATTTTAAGATGGTGAATTTTGCATACCTGTATTCTACGGTAAGGTTAATTATCATTCGGCGGTTTCTAGTAGTTTTTAGGAGCATAGCTGCCGGACGGCGGCTTCTCCCAATAAAATAAGTAAAACCGCCGGACGGCGGTTTTCTTCTTATGATTGAGCAATGCCGCAGGCGGTTGTTTAGCCATAGCCTTTATTTTAAGAAAGAAAAAAACTTTTAGCTTTTACATGCACATTTATAATTACGTGCTGCTTGGAGCTTAAAAAGTAACAAACTCAAAAGTGTCCTTTATACTGATTGTGGGCGATATGCGGATAACAATAAAGATGATATATTGCTAGAAAGGTTTATGACAGCAGGCAAAAACCTTGTATGATATATTTGATATATCATTAAAAACAGTATTTTTATAGAAAATACAAATATTGAAAAAAATAGACACGTGTATTTAAAAAAGAAAGTTGATGGTACTTCCGGTAAACCCAGAAGTGATTTTGAGGTTTTGATAATAAAAAAATGTTTTTTTATGCTTTTTTACCGCAAAATTTTTAGTGGTCTTTCTTATAAACTAAAAACAAAGTTGCCGACTAACAACAAAATTATATTACATTACATTTTACTCACATTAATAAATGCTAAAAATAGTTGGGTAAATACTTTTCGACCCTCGTTAATTGATCCAAAATGATAACGTTTTGGATTTTCCCAACAAATTCATGAAGTTTGTAGCAGTCTTCATAAAACTGTCAGCCAAATATATTGGGTAACCCCAATTTTATAAACAAAAAGCGTTATGACCTTTAACAAGTTAAAATTTATTTACAAGACTTGGTGAGATGTTGATTTTTTCATTGCATATGGAATCACTATGAGAAAATAATTTACCAAAATAAAAATAATATAAAATTCTTAATTAAGTTGGAAAATATCTAACGTGTAATTCGTAGCATCTGCTGCGCTTTCTAAATCTCCACAAAGTCCCTTGTAAAATGGATTTTTGTTTCGTTCTTTGGGCATTCGGATGCAGGTTTTCCTAAAAAATATTACATTTATAGTCTAACGAACGTCTACACTCAAAAATAAATATCTTATTTCAAATCAATTTGCTTTGACTTAAGACACATTGTGAGTTGTATATAACGAAAACAATAATATTCTTTTTATTAGTAAATAATATTCTTAAAAATTTATTATCTGTAACCTGTGTATACATATCTAATTGTTCACTTTTTTCATTTAACAATAAAAATATCTTGACTATCAAAATTCATCAAAAAGCTTTAATTAGATAAATTTAATAGTAAGAAATTAAAACCGAACGTTTTTTCAATTTTTTTGCTTTTGTAGATATTAGAGAAATTTTCCAAGTTTTTGACAAAAATCAATAATTTTCATACAGGGTGTGAACTTATTTTAAGATGAAAAGTTCATGTAAACATATGTCCTAAACCTCTTAACTTTTAAGCTATAGAGTGTTAGAATTTTAGGACAAAAATGGTTTTCTTATCATAACTTTAAAACTGTTTAAGAAATTTGACATGCACCTACTAAGCACCAATGAGCGTTTTTAAATGTAAAAGATTTTTAATTATTTCTTCCAGTGGCGTCCGAGCGAGATGTATATTGGAAATTTTTCAAAAATGTATAGTGTGGCACTCCAATGCACCAGTTTCGCGCAAAAAAATAAAAACAATTTTCAGGCATTTGTGATATGACAAAATAATTTTAAATAGGTATGCTGCTGCCCTATTTTTACTTGTTCTTTACTCGAAAACATTGCATTGAAGTAAAAAAGTCGAGTGGTCAATGTTGCAAAATAAAATATTCTTTGAAATATGATTTTTATATATAAAAAAGCGATGGCGTACCGTATTTTTTCTATAAAACTGTATTTCTTTTATGTTTATATGAGCTTTATTATAATAAATATATGTACTTATCAGCGTAAATCAGACAAAATCAAACTTAAAGAACTAAAAATAAAAATTTAAATGTTTTTTGATATCTAGAATCAAAATTTAAACATGAAAAGAGTAACCCATTTTTTTTTGTTGACCGGTGTATCCAGAGCGTTTCATTAAGAAATATTTAAAAGTAGAAAATCATCATGTCAATTTATTAAAATGAAATTAAAATCGAAGGCTTTTGCGAATTTAATGCAGATTTTCGTCCCCACGAAGCTAAAACTGTGGAATATTTAATAGGTCATAGCTTCAATGCGCAATATTTATAGCTATCAAAAATTATCAAAGGGCCTTATTTAGAAAGATTTAAAAGTTGAAAATCAAAAATCTAAGCCATTCTCTAATTCTTTTCCAGATTTTTACCCCGAAGAAGCGCCGCGGAATTTTTATAGCTATACCTTTTTGCGCAAAGTTTTTGAATATATAAATTTCTGGGAGGACCTTATTTAAAAAATATTTATTGGTAAAAAATTAAAATCGAGGCAGTTTGCAAATTTATTGCAAATTTTCTTTATTACAAAGCTGAAACTGGCCACTAAAATTAGGAGAAAGCCCAGTGTAATATAAAATAGTTCATAAATTTACTGCGCAAAATTTTTGCCTATCAAAATTTATTAGAGGTTTTTATTTAAACAAATTAATAGCAAAGCCGTTTGCAATCTTATTACAAATTTTCGTTACCACTAAGCTGAAACTGGCATCTAAAATTAGCAGGTGGCAAATTGGTATATTTAATAGTTTATAACTTTAATGCGCAAAATTTTTGACTATAAAAATTTATAGAAGGGCTTTATTTAGAAATATTCATAAGTAAAAAATTAAAATCGGAGCCGTTCACGAGTTTATTGCCAGTTTTTGTTACCACGAAGCTGAAAGTAGCGACTTAAATTAGGGGATGGCCCGGTGAAATAGGTAATAAATAGTTTATAACTCTTATACGCAAAATTTTTTGACTATTAAATTTTATCAAAAAGCTTTTTTAAAAATATTTAAAAGTAAAAAATAAATTTCTAAGCCATTCGCGAATTCCTCTAAAAATGTTTATCCCGAGGAAGCGCCGCGGGATATTCAACAGCTTAAAACTTTTTGGCGCAATTTTTTAATATCAAAATTAAGCAGACGGCTTTATATAGAAGTATTAATTGGTAAGAAATTGATTAAAGACGTTTTTTAATTTATTTACAAATTTTGTTACCACGAAACTGAAGCTGACAAATAAAATTATAAGGTGATCCAGTGGAATATTAAGTAGTTTATATTCTTAATGTGCCAATTTTTCTTTACCTTAAAAATTAATCATAGGACATTATTTAAAAATATTTAAAAGTAAAAAGTTAAAAACTAAGCCATTCGCGAATTACTTTGCAAATTTTTACCATGAGGAAGCGTCGCGGGATATTCAATATCTTGAGACTTTTTGGACAAAATGTTTGATTATAAAAATTCATCAGGGGGCCTCATTTAAAAATATTTATTAGTAAGTAATTAAAATCGAAGCAGTTTGCAAATTTATTGCATGTTTTCGTTACCACTAAGCTGAAACTAGCGACTAAAATTGGCAGGTGGTACGGTGGTATTTCAATATGGCTTAATAGTTTATAACTTTAATGTGCAAACTTTTTTGAAAAATAACTTGTTCTATATAAAATAATAGTGAAAATAAAAAAATACAGGTATGGTTAAGTGTATCCGTGGACACACTGTATTTCTTAGATTCAAAAGATGTTTTGTAAAAGCTTTAAGTAAAATATAAAATAATTATTATATAATTTATAAAACTATACGAAGCATACAAAATCTCAACTTAGCAAATATCCAAATTTAAGGCTCTACAATATTTCTATTTCTGGTTATAAAACCTATAAAAATTGTGTAAAGTTGCTATCACAAATTACACATGCATAATTATTTTCTTGCCTACAATAATGTAAAAGAATCATAATGTTCTCTACTCAATTGACGACAATATTCCGTAAATACAAACCACCTGGCAACGTCGGAGCAAAATTCTACATTGAAAGAGCCTCAAAATTTTATAAACAGTTAAAAAAAAATAATTGACTTTAAAACAATAATACAAATACAATACAAATAAAAGACGCGTAATAGGTACCATATTAAGGTATTACCGAGGTATTATTATATTAGTGTATAAAAGCTTTTGTTTATTTAGTTATTAATATTGATTAGAACATATGATATTACTCGACTCCTTTTTAATATTATTTTTTAACTTTTTAGTGAGTTTTATTATTGTTTTAAAGTCGACAATTTTTTTTAATTGTTTATTATTTGCTTTTTACTTTATTATTATTACCAAATTGGTAAATATACACTAAAAACACAAACTACAGTAAAAAGCACAAGCATGTGTAATTTGATTGGTTTTCGAGGCGAATTAAATAAAAATTTAACTAACCAGAACTAACCATGACCCCCAATGTGTTTTTGCATGACCGTCTGTAGCGCTTTCAACCAACAAAATTACACCTGCTTGTGATTTTTACTGTAGTCTAAAGACTCTCTCCTCACCTCTTTTAGTTCCATAGAAAGTTTAATCTTGCCCCAAAGTTGGTCGATTTTGAATGCGCCCCTTTATTATCGTGCATATTCCCTACCTATCCCTAACGTATGGAAAAAATAGGTCTAGTGCCTTTCTCTCTCGCAATCCTGACTAGGTTTTTTTATGGGACCAATGCGGAAGTAGACTTATTTAAATATAATAATTATTTTTAAAATAGGTCCACAAACGCCGAGGAAATCGCGTAACATACACAAAAAAAACATACAGGCGATTAAAAACCTCTTGTTAGGTATTTACGTCTGTGGCGTAACTACAGCTTACAAAGGGGTCTATGTTTCCTGACAAAAATACGTTATAAGGTAATTAATTTAGAAAAAAAGAACCTTTAAATTAGATTAAGTCTTTTGACTTAAAATTAATAAAATTATAATAAATCTATTTTTAATAATTATTAGTGAAAGTAGAGATCTCACCAGTTTTATAGACGGGGCGTCCCAGATAATTTCCTCCTGGTCCATAGTTACAAACAAAAATTATTTGATACCATGTCTCACCCAAAATATTTTCTGTGAAGCTACTTAATGCACACCCAATATCTGTAGTTTCCGCCCAAATTAGCTGAGTGTAGTGACCTACTACATATTTGGAATCTCTAAAATATATCGTTGAAAAACATAATTAAAATTACTGGCGTAGATACGGGAGGGGGGTAAAGAAAGTAATGACTCCCCCTCAGAAATGCTCAAAATCTTGTAAAGCAGGGATGGCGAACCAATGGCACGCGAGGTAAAATTTTGGGCATGCGAGTGTGTTGATATTTTTCTTTCTGTGAATATTAAAATACTATACGGCGACCGGAAAGGGCAAGGATGTTTTAAATAGACGACCTTTTTTTGGCTCTTTAATTTTTACCTCACTCTGAAAAGTATGTCATGGCCCGCGTAGGACATGATTTTATATTTTTAAATGGCACGTTGATACGAAAAGGTTCGCCATCCCTATTGTAAGGGTTCTTCCGGATTAAGGTTGTAATGTAGTGTTTGTTACTTGTAACCTTGCAAACTTTTTTCTTCTTTTTGTGGTTGTTTATGCATGGACCTTATTTTTTCTCTTTAAATTTTTTTGGCCGATTTTCCATTCCTATATTCTCCCCCACCAGGAAATAAAACTATCTACACACACACCACTGATTAAAATTAGAATTCAGATTTAAAAGCCATTAAAAAAATAAAAGTCTTTTTAAGCAGAATCTTTTAAAGTGTGAGAAAATATTTGCTTCTAAAATATTAATTTCTTTCTTTTATTTTTTAACATATGTTTAAAAAGTTAAAGGTATTTTAATTAAGCTAGAGACATCTTTTGGAGAGCACGAAAATGACATTCCAAAGCTACGATTTTCTTTAATAATATTGATTAATAAAGTATTAAACCATTATTATCCAAAATAATTTGTGTGCAGGTTAGTGTAAAAATACAAAATGTGAGATTAATAGGATACATAAGTTTGATTAAAATAAAATATTCCAAAAGATCTAAATTCAAAATTACTGATTAAACTATACAATAATCTTTTTGTATTTACGTTAATAATATATTTTAATCAATAAAACAACTTAAAAAATGTTATTAATACTGTCTTGGTAAGATATAATTTTTTTAACATTAGCAACAACATAATATTGCAGACAATTATTATTATTTTTTAATCCGTACGTCCTATATGATTCTTGATATATTGGTGAATGTACATGTTATTTTTCTGTATACTGGAAAACAACTAAATCGATATTTATTTTATTTTAATTTTTTTTCTGTAAAAATTATTGTTTTCTTTTCGCAGTTTATACAAATTAACACTGTTAACAAATGAAAAAATAGATATGATTAAAACTTCTTTATTTTTAATTTAAATTACAATTATTTTATTATACACGGTAAAGAACTTATAAAAAGCCCTTTGCAACAGTGGAAACCCATTATTTTTGTAGCAAAAACAAAACTGATTTACTTAGATTTAAAAACTATAGTTCTCTTCCTATTGAACGATCTCTGTGCCAAGCAGCAAGCTGACGACTTATTGACGTCTCTTTTAGTCATTTTTGGTCACATCTGGTCAGCAAACACGTCATAAGATGACGACAAAATGACGTTAAATTGACCTCCCTAAGTCACACATCAATTTTAGGCGAAGAAGCAATTCTAAAACGGTATTTACCAATCGGTTATGTTGACTTTTAAACAATGTATTATACGTCAAAGTTGTCACCAATTATTACCGCGGTTATAATTGGTTGAACGCCTAAAATTGATAACAGACAAAAGACGTCCCGTTAATGACGTCATAAAGACGTCCTTAAGATGACGAAAAATTGACGCATATACTTTTTTAAAGCTATAATGATAAGATATTTTATTTGAAAATTGAAATAGGAAAAACTCCTTACTGCTTGAATTTTCCTGCACTGCAAGGTCACATCTTTGGGGACACTGTCCAACCTAGAGATGCAAATTTTTACACTAGCCGAAGATATTTCTTTCAAAGCTAATTGAGATCACCAACCGCAAACCGGTTTTGAACTATTTTGGTCTTATCGGTACGGTATAGGCAATAAAAAGCGAAGATGTTGAATTAACGTAGTAGTTTATTGTCCATTGGGCCATCTATCGGTGGAGTTTTTTTCTATTTTAATTTTGTAAAATTATTAGTCTTATTTTTCTGTTATATGATATTTCGGTTGGATTTTTTTGACACGAATTATATAATCTCACAAAATTTTTCTGGCGGGTTTTCTAAACATGACTTTATTAGATTTTTATGAGATAGTATGACGAAAAGATGACGTTGAAAAGACGTCACTTCAACGACGTCAAATACACGTCATTAAAATGATGTTAAAATGACGTCGTAATTTTGGTCTCATAACGTCCTATGACCAAAAATGACCTAAAAATGACGTCATAATGACGTTAGCTTGCTGATTGGGGTATTAGTGGCGGTTTCCGATGTACCTGGAATAAACATCGAAAAAACTCACCCTGTACATAAGTAGGACTTCACCGTCTTTCCGTACGATTTACCCAGGCATTATTAAATACTGCAACTTCATCGTACCACAGCAAAATAAGATCTTTAATTGACTTTACTTTATTTATTTTTGGATTTGTGCTATTAACATATCCTAAATTCTGTCCAACATGATCATATTTAGCTAAAAATTAATAACAATAAAAATTTTATACTAAGGCATACATATTTTTTAAAATTTATAATATATCTACAGAGGCAACGCTTACTTTTTACAATTGCAGTGTTATACCTAATGAAAATTAAAAATTATTTTATAGATTTAAGAATGCCATAAATAATAAATACAAAGTAGTAGAGACATGTACATTGTATATATTAAATGGACACTGGCTAAACGACCGCCGGCGGTTTTGCTTAATTTAAAAAACAGAAAACCGGCGGCGGTTTTTATAACTACGTATATACCAAAAAGCTAAATATTATATAATTAATTTGTTATTACCAGCGGTTTTTATTTATTTTATCGACAAAAGCTACCGTCCGGCGGTTTTGCTTATAAAAACTATTAAAAACTGCCGACTAATAGTTAAAGTCAACTTTACTTTAATAATTATTTGTTTTATTGTTTAATATTATTTTTATTTTTCATCGACAATCGACAAATAAAAATGAAACTGGAAGACACGTTTGACACCTACGAAGATTTTGTCGAAGCTCTTGATAAGTTGCATGTTGTAAGATACGTATTTAGGAAAAAACAGAAGTATTTTAGCGGCAAGGAAAATAAACTAACTAAAGTTCTAAAGTTACCAATTAAAGTATGCATGTATTAAGGGTGAAACAAACTTTAAAATTCTCGGTAAAAGAAAAAAGTTACAAGATAAATAATTTATAAACATTGCTTATTTCTTTAGGCATATTATCAAGGTTTAGAAAATGGATTATATAAAGTTCTTTCATAGCTATAGGGTTACGAGTGTTGACCCGTAAGTGACAGGTCCCGATTTCGATTCTAGATAGAAAAATTACTTTTTTCTTTCATTTTTTTGTCTTGATAATTTTTATACAATTTTTCCTAATTTGTTATTTTTAATTGTATAAAATTTTATTATTAGAAAAATATATTTTTTTAATTTTAAGTTATTTCTAATTACTGACTTTTATGCTGACTATGACGTCCTGGTAAGTTATTTCTTCGTCTTTCCTGTCTGATAATATTTTTTTTAAGTGTTTTTAGTGTTGTAAATTATTAGGTTCATGTGACAAAATAGTTTTGTATATGTGTCTTTTTAATTATAGGCCCTTAATAATCCAGCCACGAAATGTTAGAATAAATACAATAGTGGTTTTATTTGCTTGTCCTCATCCCGCTATACTTACTACTCAAATTTGTTTTTCCAAAGGGTGCTATTAGCTAAACTACAATATTACAGAATATAACCACAAAAAATAAACGCTTACTGCACACAAAATTAATAGCAAAAGCCGCCTGAATTAGATATAATTTTTGGCGGTTTTTATATACGTAGATATAAAAACCGCCAGACGGCGGTTTTCCTCTTATAATTGAGCAAAACCGTTGGCGGTTGTTTAGGCAGTGCCTATTAGATGAGATATTTCTGTAAAGGTTTTAAAAGATATAGTAGTATAGTAGTAGAGTAGTTAATAGTGATTTAATCTTTAGGATGCTGCACAAAAAAAAACATAAATACAAAAAATTAAAAAATAAATGTAAAAGTCAATTTGTTGTTACGGGTCAATGAACTTTTATTTGTTCAAGGGCGAAATTACTCTGTCCCTAGTAAAAAATATATATATTTAAGTGTTTTATTACTTACTATTTTTTAAATTTTAATTAAAAATAGTTTTTAACTAATAGTTATAGTTAAAGTTTCTAAAATGAATTGCTTTTTTATTGTTCTTCAAGTAATTCAAAGTGACGTGTTTTACAAAGTAATTCTTGGTCCCTATGCAGCAATAGTATTAATCACTTGATATTACTAAAAAGCGTTTTATATAAATAACTGCAATTTTAAAAAAAAATATATACGTAAGTAATTAATATTCTTTTTTATAAATTTTAATGTTTAAGGTCGTATTTTATGTTTATCTTATCTTATTTTAGTCTTACTGTAAAAATTTAAAAATCCAGAGACCAGAGTCTCTTGTAAATCCAGTCACTTGGATAACCGAATGGTTCTCCGTAGGACAATTTGGGGCTATTGTAATATGGCCTAATAATTGACAATTTAGTTTTTGATTCTAGTGCTGTGGGTTTAAATTGTGTGTATATGGGACATACCTAATGTGGATTTTTCTGGTTTTATCGTTAAAACCATTTTAAGTGCTTTGCTCATTGTAGGTTACAATTAAGCGGGTAGTTGGATACCTATTATTTAAAATATAGTGTTATAAAAATAAAGTTTATAAAAATGCAAAAATTTTAGAACCGGAACAAAAAAAGTTGATTGATCCTTTTATTTCTTGGAGAAAGCAAGTTATCATGGTTTATACTCTGTTCACTATAAATTGAGGAGAACACCTGAACAAAAATGTATTTCATTGGTTTATAAAGTCAGTAATTCTAGTTACCACAATAAGAAATGTATTTTATTGGTTTAAAACTACAGTAACCGAAGTTACTTACTAGGTATTCATTGTTAGCCTATGGTGGCCTAGTACTAGTTGGTAATTTTCTTGATTTAAAGTAAACAGATCAAACCTAGAAAATCAAGATGTCTTCTAACTGTCTGTAAAGAGTAAGTAAGTATTTCTTATTAAATTTTATTGTATTTAAGTTTATATCATTACATTATTATTTAATAAATATATTTCGTCACCTGTTCTTCGACATCTATCGTGTTTTAATGGGTTTCCATTACATGCGTTAGCCCAGCATTGAGCTATAAATTCCAGCTCTTTATTATCTTTCTAAAATATAATTTTTGACATTAATTATACAGGGTTTTTAAAAATAAATTTTAAAAATTTTAAACGTAAAATGTGATTTCTTGTTTAAAATAGAGGGTAGTTTGATGTATAAACATGGGGTCAACAGTTAACCGTTAGGGAGATATCACGGTACAAGTATGCCGGACAAATAAGGTTTCTATTTGTTTAACTTTAAAACTGAAAACGATAGAAAAATGTTATTTTATAATAATTACATTTATAAGTAAATAATTTCTGCATATTTTAACACGTGTTTAAAACATTTAAAAAGAATTTAAAAGTTTCAGTATTTTTAATGTTTTTTAGATAAAATTTACAGGATGTCTCTAAAAGGTGCTAATAAAAAGCTACCACAAATTTCTGGGGCTAAAATATAACGATCTAACCCAACTTACCATTAGTCCAATAGTATATGATTTTGGAGATACAGGGTGTTATAAAGTTATCCTCGTTTTAGTTTTTTATAAATAATTTTGTTAATAGAAGGTGCATTTTTATAATATTTGACTAAAGAGGGGTTTTAAAAGGTGAAAAATGGGAATTTGCTATCAATTTTATTGCAAACTCTAGAGGGCGCTACATGCTGTATCGTAAACGAATTAAAAACAAAATAACTTAATGAGTGTACTCTGTATATTTTTAGATAATGTAAATTATTCCTCAACATATTTTACATAAAAATGTATACTTGGTAAAGTTGATTTAAGCAACCATTTTCATCCGGATTTAAAAATCACTCCTATATGGCCAGATCTAAGCTATACTGGGTGTTCAGAATATGCTGCTTATCTTTAAGAGTGTATCCCCAAATGATTTTAAAAAGAAAAGTTTTAATAAACCTATGTTCTAAATGGCCTTACTTTTGAGATAAAAAACGTTAAAAAGCTTTTTTATCTTTAGGACACCTGTATCTTCAAAAATAGGCTTGGATGGGTTTATTTAAACTATTTTTCTTAAAATTACCTAAGGATTCATACTCTCAAAGATTAGCATCTAATTCTGAAACGCCCAGAATAGTTTAGACCTGGCCATACAGGATGTAATTTTTTTAAATCCAGATATCTTGAAAAGGGCTGCTTAACTTTTACCGGATTTACCTTTAGCCAAAATATGTTTAAAATTTAAAAAAGGCTAAAAGTTACATACAGAGTGGCCCAAAAAAGTTATTTTGTTTTTATTTTGTACAAGATACCGTAGGTGGCGCCCTCTAGACTTTTCAATAACATTGATAGAAAATTCTTATCTCCCACCTTTAAAAACCCTCTCTGGCCGAATAATGAAAAAATACAACTTATATTAACAAAATTTTTAAAAAAAACCAAAACCACAATAAACGTTTAACACCCTGTATCACCGAAATTATTTAATTTTGGCCTAAGGTTAGTTAGGTTGGATCGTCATATTTTAGCCTAAGGAATTTGTGGTAGCTTTAAATTTTTACCATCTTTGTACCGCAATAGTTCCCCAATGGTTAATAAGGTTTTGTTTTTAATTTTTTTAGTACATAAAAATACAATTTTCTTAAAGTGCAAGAAGACTTAAAAATTTAGTCAATAAATTTTTAGCTTACTCTCAAATTACATTAATGAAATAAAGTTCCTACACCTTTATAAAAATGTTAGTAAATTATATTTTTAATGGATATAAATAATAGCTAATCAGCCATTTATAATCAGCAATCCTAGCATCAAATGACATTCTTTATATAAGTTACCATTATTCTCATATTTGCAGCTTTTGGCTGATTGTTTCTCCTTTCATATCCCAATGAAACCTTATTTCTAAGATAATTATGGATGTCCAAGATATATTGCCGATCATCATCACTTAAATCTACTACTTTAAAGTTTGAGCCACAATTTGGACCAGGGCCACATTTCTAGAATTAACAACTATGTATTATTTAAGGCAAATACTTTGCATTAAAATAGACTTTTTCTACAGCGTGTCTTCGGAAGTTCTTACCAAATGGGAACATGTTTAATTATTAACTTGACGAAAAAAAGTGTATCCTCACAAGAAGTCCTGTTTGATGAGAAAATACATTTCCATAAAAATATTTTAAGGTTGGATGTACAGGGTGACTTAAAAATAACTTGTTTTCAAATAAAAATAAAAGATATTTTCACCTACCTACGGTACCAAACTTTAAAGGGTGATTTTAGTATAATTTTGCCAAATGATTTAAGATCAATAAATTCATTTTTACTTAAAAAAGAAACTTTCTATGTGGATAAGACAAAAGTTCTTAAGCTGAAATAGGCAGACTAATCGATATTAAGAATAATTAACATTTTAAATTAACGTAAAATAGTCTGAAATGCAATATATAGAATTACTATCTACTAGTTATTAATTATAGAAACTGTGTATGTTTAAAGGCATATGCCTATAGTTTTAAGTAGCAGCATGTGATAATAAATTAAACGAAAACCCACGTACAAGGAATCTTCAGTGGGTGTTTGTTTATTTATGATCATTATGAATTTTTTTCCTGCATTAAGGTATTTATGTATCTACTTATTTTTGTCATAAATAAACGTTATTATTATTATTATTACGTCATTTTATGAAGAAAATTTCCCTAAACATATGTCCGGAGCTGCTTTGTTTCTAAGATATTTTTATATTTTGTATATAGGTAATTTTCTAAGTTAATTATTTTTTAAAGTTTTTTTTTGTTTATTATCATAAATATAAAGCCAGATACAAAAAATATACTTTACTAAAAAGGTTTATTTTTAGTTGTCTTATAGGAAAAAAATTAAAATCTACATAAAAAACAGTGGAGTACAGTGCAACTGCCAATATTATTGAGAGAAAAATGTACGCCACTGGCTTTTTATGAAGTTTTCATATCGTGTAGTACATTTTTTGTATCTGGCTTCGTATTAAGGATATTTAAAAAAACATACTTAAAAAAATCAACGCCTTGTATCTCAGAAACGAAGCAACTCCAGCATATGTTAATAGGATCTTTTCTTCATAAAATGACCAAACAAATCACCCTTTAAAATTTCGTGCGGAAGTTCGGAAATATCCTGTATATTAATTTGGTAAATAGTCTTTTTTAAGCCACCCTGTACATGAAACATACAATTATTTTTATGGAAATGTATTTTCTCATCAAGCAGGACTTTTGTGAAGAGACACTTTTTGTAAAGTTAATAATTAAAAAGTTTCCCATGTGGTAAGAACTTTCGAAGACACGTTGTATTATTTGTCACAATTTTAAGTTATTATTTTTTAATTAAATCTGAGGCGATGTATGCACAAAATTGGTAAATAAATATTCTGATCCACGCTTTAAATACAACGTAAAATAATTAAGGCTCCTAAAAGATTAACAGGATCAGGTATATAAAAAAAGAGGAAGAAATGTGACAACTTGCCCCCTCCCCTCTGGGTTGGTTGTCACATGTATTTTATATTATATATGGGTTTTTAATTTATAGGTACTGTTAAAACACTTATTGTTACAATATATATATTTAAAGTTTTTGTGGACAGAGGGGGTAAAAAGGAAAGCATGACAATAGCATTTTCTAAGACAAAATTTAATCTTTCTATATATACTCAGATGGGAACTATGGTTGTCTTAAAAAAGCAGTCAAGGTCGTTTCACAATGCAATAGCTGATAGCTGTCGTTTTCTGCACCTGAAATTTTTTCACTGAGCTCCTTAACTGGCTTACAATATTTTATAAACATCTTTTTGTATTTAATTGCAAATCTGTACTTTTACTCATTTAATGAATACTGCGATTAAAAGTAAAATTGGCAATTTATTGGAATAATAATTAAAAGTAAATTAAACAAAATGGCAAATTTGCTTTTCCAGTTTTATGTTTTGATGATGTTCGTGATCAGCGTCCCAAAAAACTTCAGAATGCAACAAATTATAAAAACCGTTTTCGAAAAGTAAACAATTACCAAAAATGCAAATGAAAATAACATTACAAATAAGTTTAAACTTAAAAAAATAAATACCTGTTCTGCCCGCTCGCATACTGTGTGAGTGACACTTTCAACATAAAAGTCACATGGTAACTGACAATACAAATTTTGTAAAGCATTAACAGAAAAACTAAGACATAATACCAAAATATTTTTTAGTATCATCGCAAGCAACAAAATCTGACTGTCAATGTTAGTTGGATTAGTATAAATAATAATTGCTTTATAACTTAAATTAAGTAGATAGTTCGATTTAAAAAAAGTACAAAGCATAATTTTCATGATCTTCCGCAATTTTATCGTCAAAGAATCGTGCAGACAGCTTAATAACAAAATTGTTTTTATATATTATGTGTGATGTTTATCTTCATATCTTTTTCCATACACAGACAACAAAAAATTTGTTACGTTTTCTTATGGTATTTTTAGGAAATAGTTTAAACTTATTCTTTTTAATTTTACCCTTATAAAGTTAAAGGATACATGTATTTCCTTAATCATTGAGGCCTAAAATTATTGAACACACAAGTTCTTTTAAATGGCGAACAAGGGCAAGGAAAAATTATTTGCTTTAACCAGTTAGAAGTAGGATACTATCCATAGTACTATGGATATCCTTAGAAATCCATAATAGTTCCTTATTATTATCGTTAGTTTTGTTTAATTTGGTGTTAGGTCTGGAAATATCGTTATACTTAAAGTTAATTTACAGTAAAGGATTATTACTGTCGCCATATTGACGCCACTTTTTACATTACCTCATAGGTAGTTTTTTGTCAATGTTTTAAAGATAAGTGTCCACAACAGTGTCGAAAAACAACACACAACACTTCTTTATTATTATTAGTTTATAGCTTTTTCAAGGGCCCCTTAGGCTTTGAGTAACCAAGTTGAAATTGGAACAGTAAAAATTTTCTGTCTGCCACATAAGAAATGTATGTAAACCAGAATAGTGATAGGAGGTGTAGACATTTTTCTTTTGGTTGCTTGGCGTACATTAAAATGTTACATACTATAGTGGGGGCCCTTCTTCCTTTTTTGCCCCAGAGCCTGTGCTAACGCAGCAACGCCATTGCCGTAAAGTAACGTGAAGTCGTCTTATTTTAGCCTCTTGCTTTAACTCAACTTTAATTGTATGAACAAAGTAACGTATATTTTTGCGTTTACGTTGGTCATATATGGACATTACCGTCTTTGGTCTTGCTTTAACTGTCTATTAACTTTGGTTAGATATACCTTGAAAAATTAAACGGACGTAATATCAAACATCTTATTTATGTCAAATATTTCAAATTTAACATGATGGATGTTCTTTGCTGCTTACTCTGTTTACAAAACTTTTAAACTTGGATGCTCGCTACTCCAATGTAAAGAAGGAAATCTTATTAAACACAATAGCCCATGTTGTTTACCTGCAACTTTTAAAATAAAAAAATACCATACATGGATTGTGATAATGTTGTTTTATAGAAGTCAACCAAGTAACCAAATAAATTAAGTATCTGTAATCATGGCGTCACAAATAGTCCGGACTATATGCAACATAAAAAGCTTGAAATATGCATAAAAAATGCATAAAATATGCATGAAAAGTGGCAAATCTTTGAAATTACACATTTTTTACTAAGGGCACGTTCCTTTATTGACCAAAAATGAAAATATCTGCTCAAAAAGTTGAAGAGCAAAAAAAAGTCTTGAGGTAAAAAATACTCGCTAACTCATGTTTTGTTTGTACCTTTTCGTTTGTTTTGGGGAGAATTCCCCCGGGCCACACCATAACCATATTTTATTAAATATATGCTATTACCCATGAAAATGGCTAAAATATGCAAACGGTTAATCGCCTAAAAATGATAAATGTCTGTAACACCTTTTAATTACAAAATAAAAAAAAATCATTATTGCTGAACTTTAAACAATATTTATAATAAAATCTTTAAAAAAGAGCATTATATATATATATATTTTCTTAAAATTCCTTGCCTTTTTTGCTATTATTATTATTTTTAAATATAATATCTTACATTGTATACTGATGTCCATAAAATAACTATTTTACCAAGTTTTTATTTTGTTTAGAATTGTTACACAATTATTAAATTAAGATGGATATATGACTAGACAGGATGCAGATTTCTGATTTAGCTCTTCTGGTTTAACCGGCGATTTTTTATGAAATATTTAATGGGCCAAATTTAAAAACGCCGGTAACACACAATTTTTGGTCATACTGGAAGTGAAAAACATAACATTTTAAAATAAATTACTTCAGTTATTTATACGAAAAGCACCACCCTATGCCTTAAATTTAGTGTTAACTTTTACTGCTGTTTTTTTATTAATCGTCCTACACTCTAAACCTAATAGTTTTTAAGATAATAGTGTTAAACGCTGGACTGCCTTGAAAACAGCGAAGAAAAGTTAAACATGTTAGATATCGGTGATATTATTGGCAAAATTATTGTTCTATAAAAAAAAAAAAATTTACTTTCACAAGATAACAACGTTCTTTAAGGACACTGTGTATATATGTATGTGTGTGTTTTCGTTTAATTGGTAGATAATTTATTTTACAGTAATGTTTAAATAATTATAATTTGTAAGATTTGCAGTATTCAGTAATTCTTCTAATAAAAAATGTGCGTCCTTGCTTTAATTGGCCTTTAAATGACTATTGCTTTATCTCACAGAAAATAGTATATTAAATAAATATACGTAAGTAAGTATAATTACACGATTAAAGGGGAGGGGCTTAAGCCCTAGGTTGTATATAAAAAAACATATATTACATTTTAAACTATTTTAATAATATTTTAAGATATGTATATTAATATTAGCGAAAACACAAATAACGCAAAAGTGTTAGTTAAGCTACAAACACTATAGCTTGCCCGATTCTAAATCATGGTTAGGGTATTGTTGTCTTACTTTTCGATAGGTTAGTACTTCTTGTAATAGTCCCTGGGCCAGTAATATAATTGACTTTTTAATAATAACACTTTTAAAACCTTTTTAGGGGGTTCCTTTTGACGAGTCTATATCGAATATCCATACCGCCATACATGGAAGCGGCGCTTTAACTCAGCTTGTCAATCTCAAATGTTTCGAGTGTCGGACTGGCCAAACGCGTCATTTTTTTGTCGGACAGGTTAACCACAATGTCTTACATGCAATTTTTAAAAATTGTGCCAAAAATCATAAGTGTTATAGTCACGAAACCATAAGACTCATGGACATGTTTTTGGTATCGGATTGGGCGGGTTTTGTTACTGTAACCTTTAAGGATTTTCGGAACAATGTTTGGAAATTATGGTAAAATTGTATGACAAGAAAAGTGACGCGTTTGCCCAGTCCGACACACATTGACATTGACAGGCTGGGTTAAAGCGCCGCTTCCATCTATGGCGGTATGAATATTCGTGGTAGACTCGTCAAAAGGAACCCGCCCTAAAACCTTTATTAACTGTAACGAAAAAATTTCTTAAACCTCAGTTTAGTAGCTTCAATTTTTAATTCAAACGGAGGTTTTAAACCTGTTTTTTTAACTTTTTAAAAGGAAAAATTATTCATAATTTAAAATAGGTGGAGTCATCTATGCTACATTTATAGAACAACAAAGTATCGATGATTTTCAGTAGAATAATTAAATAGTATAAGAAAACATATTGATGGCGGAGTATTAATATTATTTCACAATTTGCTAAAAATATAATGGTATTATTTATAAACTTACTTACATGACAAAACATTTCATTCTTTCTATAGGTTTAAATTTAACGATAAATAGGTAAGTGTATGTTTATTAAAATCTAATTTTTCACTGGGTATTCTGCAATCAATTTTTCATTTAGTTATTATAAATCGATAGGTACTACGGGTTTTAAAAGCTTTCAACTATTAAATAATTTTCACCTTTAATATGAGGGTTTAGATTTTAATAAACCGATACTATAAACGGGAAATGGGTTTAAATAATTTGTTACCTGCTACGTAAATAGCATTTTAAAAATTAATTTTTATTTATAGACATTTATTATTTCACGTTTTTTAAATTTATGTGACAGTGTTAATTAGTCACCTAAGCCTATTTGTATTATACAATAAAAATACTCGTAAAAGTTAAAACTTAAACTTGTGGTAGTTAAGTTTTAATAAAATTTTATTTGAGAAATGTCCAGTTTACAAATATGTATGTTGAATAAAACGCAAAAATCGTTTGTCAGTGAAATGCTAAAAACTAAAATTTTAAATGTGTTAAATTATAACTTTTGGTCGGTCAAGAAATAAATTTCGTAATAACTTTAGGGGAGGTCTGAGAAACCTCGCCCACCTAAGCGAATTTGAATATTGTGTAGTGTCAGTAACATAGGTCATAGGTCCCTAATAAATACGGCTTTGATTGCTCAAATCTTTTGTTCATATTAAGGTATGGGTAATTTTTTAAAAAGTAAACATTTTTAATAAAAAAAATTGTTTGATGTCCCTACCAGTGAGAGAAGAGGCTCGATAGGTTGTATAACGCCGCCCACCAATAAAGACATTTTTGGCTACAAAATAAATCATGTTTAAATAAATTAAACCATATAACTTAATATCTAATATTTGTTATAGGTCCTAAACATTTAAATTCTTCTAAATAAAAAATTATGGGCATAAGACTAACAAATAAAACCCAACATTAAAAAAAATTAGTAAGGCATTGTTATATTATTTTTTATAAAAATATTATAGACTAGCCGACCCGTGCCTACATCGTTTGGCGTTAAGTATATATTTCTCTAAATTTTTGTTTAATCATAATAAAATATAGCCTATACTAGCATTCCTAAATGGTGTAGCTTTCTAATTGTGAAAAAAATTATGATCGGTTCAGTACTTCCGAAAATTAGCCCTTGCAAACAAACAATTAAAGTTACAAAATTTACCTCTTTATTTATAATATTCAGGCACTTTCATTTCTTATCCATATTGAAGTTGAAGTTAAGTGATATGAAATCCGCCATTTTGTATCGGCGGCCATCTTGGATTTACAATCATAAAGAATGTATTATGTTGTATTGTCATCCACATTAGGAGTGTTTACCAAATTTCAAATCTATTGGTTGTCAGAAAGGGGTCAAATTCCAATTACTACATTTTATCCAAATAAATAACAAATAAAAAATAATAGATAACAAATAATAATTAATAAACAGGTTAAGCTAAGTAAAACCGTGCTTATGAATTATATTATCATTTTAAATTTCATTAGAGTATACAACACGATTCAGATTTTTAGGGGAAAAGGGCGGATTACTTTAGGTCCTTACTGTATAAAGACATTATGAAAGTTAAAAACTAGTATAAAGCATGTAGCCCGCAAAATACATAAATCTATTTTTTTTTCATTTGTACTGCGGATATTAGGATTTTTTGCATTTTAAATGTTTTTCCCCAGTGCTGATTGTTTTTTAATTGTATGTTTAAAAGAATCTTCTTTGTTCAAAACAAACTGATTTTGTTACTTAGAAATTTTTGCATATAAGCCTTCACCGATATCATTTATTTGATGTTGTTTTCTTTACGTATTAGAGAGCTACAGGTAAGATTATGAAACTAAATAATAAATTAAGGTTACATGTTTTTGGCTTTGAATAGTTTTTTTTATGGAAAATTTTAATTTAAGAATTTTCAATTGGTTTATTTACCTGTAGGAAAGTTGCCAGATAATACAAATTTTTTATACTATAAACCGTATAAAAAATTTGTATTATCTGGCAACTTTCCTACAGGTAAATTTTAATTCATGTTTATTATACAGGGTGTCCAGCAACTCTACCAACAAACTTCGCGTCTATAAATATAAATCATTTATCAGCATGGTCATTTCGTTTCGGTAATATCCAATTCTACAGTAAAAATCACCTTTTTAATTATTTTTTAATTAGATAGGAATTGGGATAGTGTTTAAAAATTACGACGGTTGACGGGGATACCCGCTGAGCGGGGCTTCCTTTACCTAGTTTACCTATAACCATTCATTTCAGTTGTGACCCACTATTCGGTATATCTGCTATTTTTTACAAAAATTTTGTTAAATTATTAATAGCGAGGAATCACCATGTGTCAAAATAAAACAGCATTTTAATTACTAAATTTTATGTTACATCTGTTTCTGTAAAGAAAAATAAGAATTCCAAATTAAAAATAAAAAAGATCCCTAGACTGGCATTTAACTTATTTGGTACATACAGGGTAGCAAAAAAGTTACGACGTTTTAGAAAAAAAACATGGAAGTGTAGGCAGTGCCCTTTAGTTTACACATAAAAAATATTAATGGATCTAAATGTCAACAAACTTCAAAATACAAATTTCTATTGCAATATTCGGACCCTATTAAAAATTATTAAAATAAATTAAAAATATATGTTTATTTGACATCTTGTAACTTTCTTATTATCAACTTTTGAATACCTATAGGTATGTTTGGTTAAATCTTAATATTTTATTATAAGGAATCTGTAGCTCCTCTCTGTACCATTAATTAAGGAAGGCCCTGTATATATGATTGAAAAAAAACTAGTGCCTAGGTTTGTTAATGTTTCCATTAAATGATTATCATTCCTTAAGAATTTCAGTGTCACTATATAAGTCATTAATACCCTAAAGCGATATAATTTTGTATGGTCTATCATTTATTGTTTAATTATATATTACAAGCAGTTCTTTTTTATTTCCTTAGTACGTACTTTGATTAACAGCATATCTAATAAAAAAACAGATATAACCGGGTACTCGACTAACAACAAGCAATTCAAAGTAAGTTTCTTTAATATTTTGTTATTTTTAAGAACTTTACTGCTAAGATACTAACAAAAAACGTTTTAAAAATACTTTTTATAAATGTACAAAACCTCTACCTATCTACATATTATACATACCTGATTGACCTTCACCTTTTATCATCATGAGATTCCTAGGTGCGAATGAATTAAAACATTTTTCTATTGTGTTTTATATAATTTAATAAAATCATTAAGATTATTTTATACACTAATTCATATTTATATCTTATCTGTATATTTAATCAAAAACAATTACACCAAACTGCATTTATGTAAATTGGGTATTCACTTTCAGTGAATAAATTGTACTACTAAGAAACCTAAAAATAATTAAGAAGCGGCTCCAGAGTTTATTTTTAAATGTGAAAACACAAAATGCGGACATTCAACTTGTTTACAATTTTGTTTAGTAATATAAAACCGAGTGATAAATAAATTTAGGTAAGATAAGATAATAGAGAATTATTGCAAGTTGCCTTATTAAGCTCGGGAATTATTAATACCGGCCTTATTTAAATAGTGCTTGTACCCATAATTTAGAGTTATTGCAAATCCATTAACCTAAAAAAGAGGGAAAGCAAATTTTAGATTTTCTATATTGTTTTGTGTTGTAGGGTTTTGTTTGGTTGTTTTTTGTTGCAAGATTTTACGTATTTTAACTTCTAAAAGCTTTTCGATTTTGTGGTCAGCAGCCGTTCGGTTAGACGAACAGTTCCAAAATTAAAATAAGATCAAAATAAGGCATGACCTAAACCGTCATAAATAAAGCCAAGCACTTATACCTATTAAGGTGGTCCTTATCCCACCATGCATCTACGCAAGCTCAGATGTCAAAATAAGGCCGGTATTATTAGTGCCTGGTCTTATTTCACTGTGCAACTTCTTTGGGAACTTCTCTATTTTCTTTAAGTTTATTATTTTGTTAATTACAATTTTTTAAAGCTAACCAAAAATAAGATTTTGTTAAAGTAATGTCAACTTAAAAAAAATCGAATTAACAAAATAATAAACTTAAAGAGAAAAAGCATAATTTTATTAAGTGCCTTAATAAAAAGAGCTCCACGAAGCAAAAGATTTATAAATTAATTATTTTAACTTTTATACCGCCTTTCATGTCAACCAAAACGCGTAAAAAAGAAACGAATAATAAACAAATTAATAACTTTTTTAAAAATTTTGATACAACTTCTGTTATAAAGAATATCGCGAAATTATATTCTTTTAACTGTCCAGATGGCACTAGAATTTTTAAAAATTTTAAATTATTATTTATTGCATCAATAAATTATTATAAATCTATACTTACTACAGTGGCGGATTGCGCATGCCGAAAACGCAGCGGTTAATATTACAAAAAATAATATAGAAAATTTTATCTCCTTAAACAAAATGAAAAACCAACCTTCTAAATAACATATTTTACACTTTATAATCTAAAATTGGGTCGTTTTCTTAAAAATTACTGAAAAAGATATACTAAATTGTGTTTTTCAGAAATACCAAAACCTTTTTTTAGTATTTTTTTCTAAAATTGTAGGTATTATGAAATTTACAATTTATTTTAAGAAAATACAGTTTCAACCAAATGAAATTACAGAAAGACTTTTAAAAAATTTTGGTAAATATTCTCTACAAACTGCCAAATGTTTTAGTAAAAATGGTATATTTTTTAGAGCAGTGTACATTTTTTATAATATCGTATTTTATTCTTTAAAAACGAGCAAGCCGGATGCTGAGTTTCCTGCAATTAACAATAAAGGTGAATATTTCAAATCAGAAGTAAATTGATAATAAGTATTAACGGTGCGTGACGTTTACTCTATAAAAGCGGCAAAGATGAAGAGGTACAAAAATAATTAAAAATAAGTTTTTAAAATCTTTAAGTGTACAATTTTACTACTAAACAATAAAAGCAACAATCAACCTTCTTTTAACTTCACTTCTCTCTCTGCCTTAGCTCAAAAACTAAAATAGGACCCTATCACTCTCATAACATTTCTAAATGCAGTATTTTAAAACAAATCCAAGGCGTCGTCCATAAATTACGTAAGGCATTTAGGGGGGGCTATATATTTTTAATGAGACAACCTGTAAATTATATTATGTCAAAACCCCGTGATAAAGAGTTTTATTTTAATATCCTAAACTTATCAAAAATTACTAAAACCAAGTTAAATATATTTTTTTACTTTGACACCCTGTATTTTCCCAATAATCAACCTTTGAATATGGATATGTTTAGTTAAATTTAATTAATTTAGTATAAGGAATGTATGGATTCTTGGTATACATTTAGCTAGTGCATACCCTATACATTAAAAAAAACTATACAATAAAAAAATCACTTACAGAAAAAAATGTTTTATTATTTTTATACGTAGAGGCAACTCACTTTTGTCAAACACAAGAACAGGAGAGGTAGAACAGTATTTTGAAATGGATTTTGATGACATGTTAGAGGAGCTAGGAGAGCTAGGAAGATTTCAAATTGTAACGTATCTTTTAGTTTGTATTCCAGTTCTTTTTGGAGCTGCCAATAGTCTAAGTTATGTGTTTACTGCAGGGGTACCAGACTATCGGTAAGAAGCAATTTCTTCTGTGGTTCCTATTTATGAGTCAAATATTTAAGGAAGTAGTCTTGATCTGATTTTATAAAAAAAAATAAAAACATTTACTCTAAAATACTTTTTTAGGGACGTACGAACCCTTTAAACCAAGTTTGTGAAAATGGTGCTGAATAATTATCATGTAAAAACAAAAATTAAAATTTTATTATTAGTACAATTAAATATTAGGTGCCTAACTGATTAATCTAACTTAAAAACCGGTATATTTGAAGAAAAGTGCAATTTTTTGAGAAATTAAATATCCTATTAATATGAACCAAGAGTATCTTTTTTAAGTATTTTTTTAAGTACCATATTATACATTTATTTTTATTTTTATCTTAAAATCCAATCAAGACTTAATAGTTTATACAGTAGCTAGCTACAAGTTTGGCAAAGTTTTAAAAATATAAAAATTATAAAACTTTTCTTGGGGTACCAAGGGGCGCGGCACCCTTAAAAAGCATTTTTCGCTATATATTTACATGAACTTTTCTGTATAAAATTTACTTGGAAACCAGCCTCTAAATATTTACACATGATAAGAAAACATCCTGTATCTGCAAAAACTGGAAGTTTCTTTGGTTTTTGTTTTTAGGAATAGAGCTAAAACATGGTAGTTTAAAATGAAATAACATGGTAGTTTAAAAATGAAATAAACTGGGTGTAGCAGAATGTTGTTAAAAAGATTTAAGGAAATATTGTATTATAGAACATAATAAAAAACGTTCATATAAATAGGTATGGGCCGCAAATTCCTTGTTTTCAAGGGTGTTGTATAAAATGTTGTATAAAAAAGTAATTTTTAAATATCCTAAAAATCATTTATCAATTTTTTTTATCTTTATTGGTTTAGGAGAAAAAGAAATAAAATCCACATAAAAATTGCATATTTTTAGACCATAAAAGAAATATTTTTTTCTTTTAAAAATGAGGTAATATAGTTGTTTATTACCAATTATGTAAAAATAACAATAAATAATATTTTAATTAGGTTTAACAAGTCTAACAATTTTAAGTAAAAGAAGTGTTTTTAAAATTTTTTAGTTTTTTTTTAAATCACCCAATCTTGACAACGAAACGTTTGCCGACTCACGTTTATATAAACTTTACTTTATATTTTCTTATGTAGAATCTTCCCTTTAATTTTCTAAACATTTTGTAAGACCCTGTATATATTTACAAACTTTTGCCAAATACAGTTAGTGTCAGGGCCAGTAATAAAATTGACTTTATAATAAGAACCTTTTACGGGGGTTTCTTTTGACGAGTGTCTCACGAATATTCATACCGCCATTTAAGCGGCGCCTTAACCCAGCCTGTCAATGTCAAATGTTTCTTGTCGTTTACCACAATGTTTTATATCCAGTTTTTAAACATTGTCAAAAATGGTAAGGGTTACTGTCATGAAATCATATGGCCGACACCCGTGTTTCTGGTATCGGACTAGGCGGGTTTCGTGACCGTAACCCTAACCATTTTTGGTACAATTTTTAAAAATTTTATTTAAAACATTGTGGTTAACTTGTCCAATAAAAAAAAAAACGCATTCGCCCATTCCGAAATCCGAAACATTTGACGGGTTAGGTTAAAGCGCCGCTAGCATATGGCGGTATAATTATTTAAGGTGGACTCGTCAAAAGGAACCCCCTAAAAGGCTTTAAAAGGGTTCGTTAAACGTTTAAAAATCACTGAAAATAACAAAATTTCAACCAGTATACCAAGTTTGATGGCCGTTTTATGTGCCCTACTATTTATTTTTGTAAACTACCTGTGAAAAATGTAAAAACCAATACATAAACTTCTTATAGAAATAAGAAATTAATTTTAATAAGAACTTTTAATTTTCATGAAGTTCATTTTATTACTGGCCCAGGTACTAAGAGGACGTCTATAAATTACGTGAGGCATTTAGGAGGAGAGGCGGTCAAGTTGAATCTCGCCTAATCTCACCATGGGGGAGGGGAGTCTGTGCAAATATCAAGTAATTTTTCCTCCGCTAGTAACAGGAAAAAGTTAGCGAGATTTTGTCAGGGGCCCCCTAGGAAATGTATCCTCTGATGCAGTGTCACTTTTTGGTTAAGGGCCTTTTTTCTGCTTTTCAAAATTATTTTACAAGATCAATTTCGTTTTAAGAAATTGTATTTTTTACATTCCTAATAATTTCGGCCATTATTGTATTGCAATGCAACGAACTTATCAACTTTTAAAAAATTTCACGCGACATTGGGGGAAGGGAGGGGGTTAAAGCAAATCTCACGAAATCTCACCAGGGGGAAGAAGAGGTTCAAAATTTGAAAAAACGCCTCACGTAATATATAGACGCCCCTAAGGTGATTTTTTTTAGATGTTACGTTCCGAATTGTGAACATCCGCAAGACACTTCCTACAAAGTTCCCTGGATAAACTGGGCTATCCCACAGGATAGCGAAAGTGACCAAGTAATCGGTTTTAAAGCGGATTCGTGTAACAAATTCGCAATTAATCAGACTGCATGGAAGTTAAGCAACGAGACTTGCACCGAAGAGATATTTGATCGGAGTTTGATTGTTAAATGTTCGGAATGGATTTTCGATGATGTCGAGAACACCATTGTTAATGAGGTAAGTTGAATTTTATTTAACTGTTAAATGCAAGCTTAATATAATCTAAATATCTAAATCTAATCTAATATATCTAATCTAATCTAATCTAAATCTAATCTAATCTAATCTAATCTAATATCTAATCTAATCTAATATATTATATAAAATGCTAATGTACGTTCGTGTGTCCACGATTTTCGCTATCATCCGCAACTCCGATCGACTTCCCGTCGGGGTTACAAATACCCCTTGGTCTCCCATTGTGAGTAAGGGAGTTTGGTCGGGGTGGGTGGAAGTGGGTGGTTGTGGGTGGCAAAAATGTAAAATATGTGTAGTGGCGCCATCTGTTGTCGAGTAGTTGAACTTCATTCAGAACAACGGTTATTTGGGTCTCATATAAACTCCCGAGCGAAGCCGGGAATCATAGCTAGTATTATATAAAATGCTAATGTACGTTCGTGTGTCCACGATTTTCGCTATCATCCGCAACTCCGATCGACTTCCCGTCGGGGTTACAAATACCCTTGGTCTCCCATTGTGAGTAAGGGAGTTTGGTCGGGGTGGGTGGAAGTGGGTGGTTGTGGGTGGCAAAAATGTAAAATATTATCACTCATTCTTGACAAATTGGCGGAGACCCAAAGTTCTGAAAATTTTTGGAATCATCTAGAAAGTAAGTGTAGTGGCGCCATCTGTTGTCGAGTATTTGAACTTCATTCAGAACAACGGTTATTTGGGTCTCATATAAACTCCCGAGCGAAGCCGGGAATCATAGCTAGTCTAATATCTAATCTAATATATTATATAAAATGCTAATGTACGTTCGTGTGTCCACGATTTTCGCTATCATCCGCAACTCCGATCGACTTCCCGTCGGGGTTACGAATACCCCTTGGTCTCCCATTGTGAGTAAGGGAGTTTGGTCGGGGTGGGTGGAAGTGGGTGGTTGTGGGTGACAAAAATGTAAAATATTATCACTCATTCTTGACAAATTGGCGGAGACACAAAGTTCTGAAAATTTTTGGAATCATCTAGAAAGTAAGTGTAGTGGCGCCATCTGTTGTCGAGTAGTTGAACTTCATTCAGAACAACGGTTATTTGGGTCTCATATAAACTCCCGAGCGAAGCCGGGAATCATAGCTAGTCTAATCTAATATATTATATAAAATGCTAATGTACGTTCGTGTGTCCACGATTTTCGCTATCATCCGCAACTCCGATCGACTTCCCGTCGGGGTTACAAATACCCCTTGGTCTCCCATTGTGAGTAAGGGAGTTTGGTCGGGGTGGGTGGAAGTGGGTGGTTGTGGGTGGCAAAAATGTAAAATATGTGTAGTGGCGCCATCTGTTGTCGAGTAGTTGAACTTCATTCAGAACAACGGTTATTTGGGTCTCATATAAACTCCCGAGCGAAGCCGGGAATCATAGCTAGTATATTATATAAAATGCTAATGTACGTTCGTGTGTCCACGATTTTCGCTATCATCCGCAACTCCGATCAACTTCCCGTCGGGGTTACAAATACCCCTTGGTCTCCCATTGTGAGTAAGGGAGTTTGGTCGGGGTGGGTGGAAGTGGGTGGTTGTGGGTGGCAAAAATGTAAAATATGTGTAGTGGCGCCATCTGTTGTCGAGTAGTTGAACTTCATTCAGAACAACGGTTATTAAACTCCCGAGCGAAGCCGGGAATCATAGCTAGTTTCAAATAAAAGACATCACCCTAGAATAGAAACAAAAATGTTACTAATTGCTGAAATTATATTGTATCTATTGTATTTTTAAACAGAAAAGAAATTTAAAAATCCCGGGTAGTTCATTGGTGACATTACACAGGCACCTACAACTTAGTATTTTAGTGCATGCTTTCTTGTAAAAATAATTTTGTTTACCTACGCAGCTTATTGTTTTAATAAATTGCGACACAATATTTCACCAACATTTTGTGAATGAGTTTCCTTTTACACGGCCGCATTTAGGTTCAATAAATTGTAACAATATTTACGTTAAGCTGTTGTCACGTTACCTTTTTTACGCAATCTTAATTATAAAGAGTCTCTTTTACACCTCTGCCAAAATAATGATAATAATATCTACATTTATAACAATAATTTTATTTTTTTGAAAATTAACTCTTTAACCAGTGTGACCTTCAAAATATTTATTTACTAATCTATCTTTATATTACTTGTAAATAAAACAAAATTGTTTGGTGACTGATCTTAATATTTGTTATTTTGATAAAAGGATATATTGACAGTTTTGTGTAAAAAAAAATATTTGCCAAATGCTCGCCAGAGCTTCGGTGTATACCTTTAACGCTCGGGCACGATATACCAGCGTCCGCGTTAAGCGGCTAATTTAAAAAAACACAAGTTTTTTTATTCTCGCGTAAAGATCAAAGACAGCGCCCTCACATTTCCCGCTCGATGCTGACGCTTAGTATCGTGTCGGAGGCGTTATCCGATGGTCCATATTTTCAATCTCAATGTCGTTTACGTTCCGAATTATCTCATTCTTTTTAGATTCGTTAACAAGTAGAAATGCCGCATTGGGGCAAAATGAAAATCCAAGAGTGTTTGTTGAAAAGTGGATGCACCCACAAAATTTATTATTTCTTCGAAAATAAGGTTGGCTAAGCTGTTTTCGTAAATGGTGTTCACTATCGCGAGATAAAAACTTTCTTCTTGTGGCCAGAAAATAAGGATATGGACCTGGACGATATGTCATTTCAACAGGATGGTACCACTTCCCATGCAGCTAATGAACAATAACTTTTTTGCGCGAAAAATTTAATCGTGTTATCTCATGTCTTGTAGATGTTAATTGGCCGCTACGATCATGTGTTTTGACACCGCTTGACTTCTTTAATTTGGGATATTAAAAAAAAAATTACGAAAATAAGCCAAGAACAATTAAAGAGGTAAAGGATGAGCAAATTCGGCACATTAAGGACATTGAAATAATTATGTCTCGGAGTCATTCAAAATTTGGCCGATATTTTGTTTTATACATAATTGTAATAAATCCTTCTATCATATTAAAACATATGTTTTTAAATATCTGAAAACTTTTTTTAATTTACAATTTAAATCGTGCGTTTTAATTAAACTTTCTTTACTATTTACTTAAAAATTATACTAGTAATAAAAGTTAATATACATTTAATAATAATAATAATAATAATAATAATTTTTATTTCATCAATTTAAAAGTACAAACAGCACAATAATTGACGAAAAAGTCAAAAAGTCCTTAAAATAAATACTACAAATAAACAAAACAAAATTATTTAAAAACCGTCAAAACATTTTATACTAAAAATAAGTTACATAAAAAGTTAAAGGAAAACAAAATTATTGAGGTAGATTTCACCTTGAAAAAAATCGTCAAAGCAGTAACAAGTTCTATCTAGTAGAAACTTTTTAATTTACTTTTAAAGATATTGATATTCTTGGAGTTCTTTATATCATCATCAAGAGAATTATAACATTTACAACAATTAAAATAAAATGTTTTTGGTACGTTGCTGTCCGATGCCTGTCTGGCGCTAATAAAGCTCCATTTCTAGTATTGTGATCGTGTTGCATACCATTAGTTACAAATAAGCTTTTATTTCTGTAAACATAAATGCACAGTTCCAAAATATAGGTTGAATAAAAAGTTAAAATTTTTAATTTCTTAAAAGCATCGCGACATGTTTCTCTATGCGTTAAGCCACTGATTATCCGAACTGCGTACTTTTGAAGCAAAAACCCTATTAACCTGAGCACCCCCACCATAACAAATAATCCCATATCGTTGATTTTCTATATTTTTAAGTTTTTTTAGTGGAACGTTACTTGTACAGAAAATCAGTGGAAATTATCGTTAGTTGGAAGCAGTCATTTTGCTGGTATAATTGTTGGATCTGCAGTATTTGGTATTTTGGCGGACAGGTAAACATGTAAACTGTCCATCGTCATTTAGTTGAAGCGTCGGCTCCAACAACGTTGTAACTTACATTTTATCAACTTTTCGGGAAGAAAAAATCTATTTATATATTATTTGCGCTTTAATATAAAAACGTTATGTAATCATAACAATTACTTTAATTGCCGTTGGGCATACCTCACTACGATTTATTTATAGTTTAGGATATACTTAGAGTAAATAGCAAAAAATGGAACAACGTTGTTACTGCTTGTAGCTTACAACGGTGTTTCATTATTTCGGCATTTTTTAATATACCATAACATGTGAGATGTAAAATGATAACAAAGTACGTGGTGAGCTTTTATTGTATTTTTATTTCTTAGGCCTCGGGCACAATAACCAGCGTCAGCGTAGAGCGGCTGATTTAAATAAACAAGTTCTTTTATTCTCGCATAAAGATCAAAGACAGCGCTCTCACATTTTCCGCTCAACGCTGGCCGCTAACTCTGACGCTTAGTATCATGGCCGAGGGCTTAGTCGACAAACAAAAATGACAAAATAAATAATTAGGTCTTTCTTTTACTTAGATATTTTTTTCTAATTTTCCTATTTTGCGACTAAGCAATGTTTGATTTTCGTTTTTTTACCACGATTTAATACATTTTGCAGCGAAGATTAGAAATTTACCATCGACATATTGCAAAAAATGCAACAACATAAGCCAAGGTTTCGTTCGAGCCGACGCTTCAATTATTAAGTATTAAGTTAATAAAACATCGTGTTTAAAAAGAAAAGATGCTGCACTATTGCCATTTTATAAATGTAAACTGTTAGGCTATTGATTAAGTACTTTAGAAAGGAACTACAACGTTAAAGGGGTTTTATTATTTCGTTTAGTCAATGGTCCACCAATTATTAAAAACCGCGGAGTGCTACCATTTGAAGGTGGGCGTTTTTGAGAACGGAGTGAAAACAGCCCTTTTTCAGTTTTTTGAGGTAAGGTCAAAAACTACTAATTTCTTCCAGGTAGTAGTCAACAGAAAAGTTGTAGGAAATTAATTTTTCCATCGAATAACGCACTTTAAATTAAAAGAAAAGTAATTTTTGACAAAAACATGCTTAAAAACGGAACAAAAAAACACAAAAATGAGTTTTAATTTTGTTATTTTTTTTTGTATTTTGCCCTTTCACCTTTTCTTTACAAAATAACGCTAAGTACAAGTCTTTAGTGTTTATAGTATTCAAGAAACGATTTTTTAAATTTAGCCAGTTACACCATTTTTCGGCAATTTTAACTAATTTTTCGCGAACAATGCTCTGTAACTCTTTTCTACGAAGTTTTAGGTATATTCAGTTGAAAGAGAAAACAATTACGTTTAAAATGGTCTTCTTCTTAGCATCATTTTGTAAATAAAGGATTAAAGTTTTTTTTTTTTCTACAAACTAATGCCTATACCTAAACCCCTGGGTTTTCGTGTTTTTTTGCTTTGTTTTTTGAGCCAATTTAAAAAAATACATATTTTTTTATTTGGCAAGCCTAATTAGATAAAGAATTTAATTTCTTACAACTGTTTTGTTTACTACTACCTACTAACTAAATGCGTAGTTTTCGACCTAACCTCAAAAAACTGAATAGGGGCTGTTTTCACCCTGTTCTCAAAACGCACCCCTCCGCGGTTTTTCATTATGTGGGGGTCCATGGACCATATGAAAAAATAAAACCCTTTAACGTTATAGTTCCTTTAAAACCTTTTTTGTACATAATCAATAGCCTATGTAGCCTAAAATGGCAACTAATCTACACATACAGCTTTTAATTATAAGAGATGAAAAAAATCACAAATTAAATTTTGTTGATATGTTTTAAGGTATGGACGAAAACTTATTTTTATATTTTGTATTTTATTGATGACATTATCAGGTGTGCTACAAATATTTGCTCCAGAATATATTACCTTTACAGTATTAATATTCGTTAATGCCCTTGGAACTGCAGGAGTTTATCCTTTAGCTTTTATTTTGGGTAAGTAAAATCTTTAATTTATTATTATTTTTTTGATTATCTTTAAGTATGTTTATTTAAAAGTGGTGAAATGTATTTTTTTAAATTTTATACAGGGTGTTCAGTAACTTAACCGACAAACTTTAAGGGGTGATTCTACAATGAAAAATAAGAAAAACTCTTCATATAAACAAAGGTTATTTTTTACTGTAGAAGTTAATATTAGCAATACGAAATGACCATGCTAAAAAATGGTTTTAATTTTTTCATGCAAAAACCGTACATCAAACAAACAAAAGTCAGGAAATCAAAGTTGTTCTAAACTAAACGAGGATTTATAACATAGCTTTTTATTTCAGAAAAATGCAGTGGCGTACCATTTTTTCCTTAAAAAATAACTGGTAAACATTTATTTTTTCCTAGTATATAAAAAAATGCCTTCTAATGAATTGAAGATGTCTTTCAATGTTTGTTTTTAATATTTAAATTGGTATAAGAGTTAGTCTCAAAAACCTAACATTTAAAAAAAATAACACCCAGTAGTTCAAAAATTAAGACGTTTAGAACATATGTTCATATGAAGTTTTCTTCCTATTTGTTATCGTAGAATCACCCCCAAAGTTTGTCGGTTAAGTTACTGGACACCTTGTATATGCAAATAATTTTAATGTTTGTACACTTAAAACGGTAATTATGGGCAGATACTAAAAAAAATAAAAAATGTGTTGTCTGTGATCTAGAACTAAGGGCACTAAGTATTAAAAAAATAGCTGGGAGGATCTACAATAAGAATTTTTTTGACTTCAGAGCATTAAGGACACGTAGAAGTCTATATCATAAATGAGAAAAACCAAAGCAAAATTAATATAATTATCGCACAAATGTATAAACTAAAAAGACGCTTGTAAACAGTATAAACAAAATAGGATTTAGCTTTTTTCCAGAATAAAGATATTTAATACATATTAACTAACTTTAACTTTTTATACATTATAAAAAGCTATTCTGCTCCTGCAATAATATAAGAAAAATTAAAATATAAAAAAAACTGTAAAAATAAATTGATGTTATAATAAATAATTTGTTTCTTTTAAAGTTTTTTTTTTTTTTTTATCTTTGACTAAAACACACAACGCACCGTGGGTGTCTTAAGCGAGGTAAGAGGGAGTTTGTTGACACGGGACTTAAATACTTGAAGATTTGGGGGAAGGAAAGACCTCCGCGGGCAGCAGGTTCCACAATCTAGAAACTCTAGGGATAAAAGAACGAACAAAGTGAGAAGTTCGGGGCCTGTCCAGTTGGACCGTATAGGGATGCATACGCGCGGAACCACGAGTTTCTCTACTGGGAACCGTGAGTGAAGGATCATTAATGAGACGAATAGCTCTTCTTTGAATAGAATCAAGAATGCTCAGGGTTGTTGGGGACGCCATGCCCCAGATATGAGAACAATATTCCAAGGGAGGTCGGATTTGGGACACATATAAAGTGTATAAATTAGAAGCGGAAAATACTTTTTAGCTCGAAAGAGAAATCCAAGCTTTTTTGAAGCTGCCGTGGCTATAGATACAATGTGTTTATGCCAGTTAAGGTTATTTTCAAATGTGACGACCACAAGATTAAAGGTGTCTTTGCTCTGTAGAACTTGGCCGCTCATAAGTAGAGGATGAGTATTTGATGACTCTTTTCGCGACAAGGAACATGACTGTGTTTTGGATGCATTAAAATGGACGAGATTTTTGGCGCCCCAATCCAATATTAAATTAAGATCCTGCGAAAGAGATATCTGCATCGCTCTGCGTTTATTTTCCAAGTCAGGTTTAGTGATGGGTTTTGGGACCTGAAAACTGGAGTGAAGGGTACTATCGTCGGCGAAACTATGAATGGAATTAGTTGTGGACGAGAGAAGGTCGTTGATGTGAAGAAGAAACAATGTTGGTGCCAGAACTGAGCCCTGAGGGACTCCAGCATTTACTTGGTGAAAGCTTGAAGAATGGCCGTCCACAATAACTGATATACGTCGATCAGATAGATAACTAGAGAGCCAAGTACAGAGTTTAGTTGAAAGACCATAGGAGGGAAGTTTATTAAGAAGTGCGGCATGCCAGACCTGGTCAAAAGCTTTGGATATATCAAGAGCAACGATCTGGGACTCACCTAGAAACTCAAGAGACTTATTCCAACAGTGTGATACGAAGGAAAGAAGATCTGCTGTAGATCTTTTGTGGCGAAATCCATACTGCCTGTCGTGCAAAATTTTGTGTTTTTCTAAGTACTTAAGAATTTGTGAATTAATTAATTTTTCCATTACTTTACAAAGAACTGAGAGAATTGAAATTGGTCTATAGTTAGATGGAAGCGATTTAGATCCTTTCTTGGGAATAGGTTGAACACGTGCAGCCTTCCAGCTCTCCGGAAAGATACCTGTGTCGTAAGAAATTCGAAAGAGCCGAGTTAAGATTGGTGCAAGTTCTGGAGCACATTTTTTTAAAACGATTGCTGGTATGCCGTCCAGCCCAGACGATTTCTTGGTGTTAAGGGAGGAAAGGATACGCTTAATGTGTTTTACTTTAAAAATAATATCGGGCATTTTATGAGGAACTGGGGTAACTGTTGGAATTGGATGATTTACGGGAGGGTCAAGGGTTGAATTGGCAGCAAATTGTTTGGCAAATAGTTCTGCCTTCCCTTTAGCAGTAGAAATAATTTCATCTTCCAAAGTTAGTGGTGGAAAAGAACTGGCACAAAAATTCCTACTTATGTTTTTCGCAAAGGACCAGAAGGATTTGCTGCCATTAATTATAATTTAAGTTATATTATTGCAAGAGCAGAATTGGCTTTTATAATGAATAAAAACAAAATGCTATTTTGTTTAAATTATTAAACCCCGAAAACAAAATAAACTATAATACATCTTAAACAGTATATTAGTAGGATACGAACATTTTATAAATTTTCTTATATTTATTAGATATACTTGATATATTTTAGCATATCATATGAAAGAATAATCAAATAATTTTGCCTTCTTTTAGGTGTAGAAATGGTGGGGAAAAATAAACGAGAAATAACTGGCATAGTTCTTAACTACTTTTACGCAGTTGGAGAAGCCTTGGTGGCTTTATTCGCTTGGCTGGCAAAAGACTGGAAAAATTTGCAAGTAATTGTTTCTGCGCCCTCTATTATTTTTATAGCATATTACTGGTAATTATAGTTAGTCTAAATTTTTAAAATACTTTTATATTTTAGTAAAAACACTATACGGTTCTATAAGTATAATATTATAAATACACTTTATTTTATTTTTAGGTTAATTCCAGAATCTGTAAGATGGCTAATGGCGAATTCCAAAAACCAAAGAGCGAAAAAAGTAGTTATTAAAGTTGCCAAGTTTAATAAAGTACAGTTATCTGAAACGCTTATAAATTCATTTGGAGAAGACATTTTAATACATGTAAGTGTTGTTTAATTGTTAAAAACTGCAATTTTTTTATCTTCGGAAACTCCACGACGGCTTAAAGCCTAAATACTAATGCACCGTGGTTGTCTTAAGCGAGGTAAGGGGAAGTTTGTTAACACGGGACCTAAATACTTGAAGATTATGGGAATGAGCACATTCAAAAAACTCTAGGGATAAAAGAGCGAACAAAGTGAGAAGTTCAGGGCCTGTTCAGTTGCACCGTATTGGGATGCATACGTGCGGCACCACATGTTTCTCTATTGTTGCAAGTGGAGGGACTATACTGGATAATTGGGAATTTGAAAAATAAAGTGAAGGGTGGTACTATTGTCATATAGAAAAAATATTCGGCTATTTTTGCTCAACTTTGTTTAAATAAAAACCAAAATAATGTCATTAATCTACCGCGATAAATACATTTTATAAAAATATTTTAAATTTTTTATGCTTTAACTTTCAGGAGGATATACATTTTATGTACTAAGCTAATTCAGTTAACCAAAATATAAATATTTATTGAAATTTATTTAATGTAAAAATATAGTTATTTTAAATTTATATTATTATTGATTGGTTTAAGTAATTTGTATTTGTTTTAGGACATAAATAATAAATCAAATGATAATTGTGATGACAGAATGTTCCCTGTAATAAAGGAAATGTTAAGATCAAGAAAGCTTGTTATAAGATTCTTAATTATGTATTTTATTTGGTAAGTAGTACTCCATTATTGTTTTTTCTTACTTGTTAAGTTAATTTATGGAAAAAAGCCAGTAAACGGATTTTTATGCAAATTATATAGTGTAAACCAGAATTAATTTTATTGGTTTATTATATTATGTTGCCAATGATTCATAAACCCAAAACTCTTTATTTTTGATTTTTTGAACAAAATTTCAAACGCCTAATTACAATTAAATAATTTCAATGTTATATAACCCTCATGTAAGTATCATACGACTTAATTATTATTAAAGTTTTTGCGAAGTACAGGGTATCCTACCGAGAACTACCGCGATCGATTTCTCAAAAAGTACGCTTTGGAAATCTTGGTACCGTGGGGTACATACAACTATATTATTTTGACAGCTCTACCACTACCGGTTATACCAGAAGTTAATGTCAACTTCCCTATTTTAAATGGAACACCTTTTAAATTATTTATTTTTAGATTCTGCGTAAAATGTTCTATACCAACGTTTAACCGTTTTTGACTTATTTTAAAATTTATGTCAAAAATGACTTTTGCAAGCCATTACATAACTATCAATTTCTTCTAAACAAAAGGGTTGCGGTTGTGGTTGCTTGTAAAAAAGAACTTTTTGATAGACTGTATTGACATTTTTATAATAATTAGTAAATACAGAGTGGTTAAAAATAATCGTAAAAAATTATAACGACAAAAACCTTAAAATCATTTTTTTAATAGAAACCCCTAATTTTTATTACCTTATCCTATAAGGCATTAAAAATAAGGGTAAGTTTGTATAAGGATGTGGTAAGTTTGTATAAAGATGTCTATTCCAAAAATGTATAGTTTTTGAAATATTAACGGGTTTTCAAAGCATTTATGCCACAAAAAACTCTGTGGCGTTTGCAGATTTCCTAAAGAACATTGACATTCCACAGGACGCTACGCTAATTTCATTAGACGTAAAAAATCTTTTTCCCAGTGTACCTCCTTCAGAGTGCATCGGTTTAGTTAAAAACTTACTAGAAAAAACTTCACTTCCAAAAATAATAATTTCAAATCTTGTTCTCTTACTATCTACTGTTCTGGACCAAAATTTCTTTAAATTCAATGGAGAATATTTTAAACAAAAAGCGGGATTGGCAATGGGTTCTTGCCTTTCGCCATTTCTAAGCGAGGTTTTTATGAACAATCTGGAAAATAAAATTATGACAAGCTCGTTTTCCAGATATTTAATAGCATATAAAGATACGTAGACGATATTTGCATCGTGTGGAATGGCAATGATCAGGAATTATCCCAGTTTTTAAATTTTGTTAATTCATTGCATCCCAAAATACAATTTACGTTGGAGAAAGAAGTTAATAAAACGCTACCCTTTTTAGACCTTTTATTAATACGTAATAATAACAGAATTCGTTTTGAGGTCTACAGAAAATCTTCCTCCACCGATAATATAATTCAATTTTCTTCTAATTCTCCTTATCAACACAAATTTGCAGCATTCAATTCTATGTTTTATCGCCTGTTCAAACTTTCACTTGCTAAAGATGCTTTTAATAAAGAATTAAACATTATAAGACAAATTGCTTGTAATAATGGATTTCCCAAGCATTTAATCAATAAAATATATTATAGATTTGTTAATAAGTTCAGACTCTCCTTTCCTAGAATCTACCCAGGGGGTCCAATGTAAATAAATTTAAAGTTTTGACATTCTTCAGGGAATATATCGTTGCAGTTTGCCAAGTTCTTTAAACAGTTAGACATCTCCATTGCCTTTAAAACAATCAATTGTCTCAAAAAACATCTAGTTAAATTAACTGTCAGGACAGATCGGCTATCCAAATCAGGCGTTTATTCGCTAAACTGTGGAGACTGCTCTGCTATTTACGTAGGGCAGTCTGGTAGAAGAATATCTACTAGGGTACATGAACACCTTAGCCTTTACAATAAGTACAAAGACTCTGACATCTCGAACACAAAATCAGCCTTTGCCAACCATTTACTAGAATCAGGGCACACATTTTCAGCCATAGGAAATGTAAAGATTTTGCACGAGTGTCAGAAAAGCAAGAAATTGGACCTTCTTGAGAAGATGGAAATAACCAGAGCTAAGAAAAGCCCAGTCTTAGAGTGCGTCAATGACGTTTTCAATTTCGAACCAAATTTAGTCTTCAATAACTTGCAAGAATAATTCGTAAGCTTTGATGGTTTGATGGTAGAGGTTCGGACTTGAAATCTTAAGGTTGTGGGTTCGAACCCGGTTGGCGTAAAACTTTTTAATTTTAATTTTTGTTTTATTTTATATTTTTTTGCCCGTGGATCTAACCTCATTCATTGTTGTCATTTTAATATGTAGTGTGATGTGTTCTAAATTTTATTATGTTTAAATAATGTCTTATTGTTTTAAAGGTAATTTAAGTTTATTTGTTTTATTGACATATATTAGGTTTTTTCTATTTATTGTAGGTCTGATGATGCTCGAGAGGGCGAAACACGTGTAACGTTTAAATATATGTTATTTGACTGAGACCCAGACTTTGAGTTTGTCTTATACTTTTTACTTAACGATTTAATATTTATCTATTCCAACAATGCATTTAAGTACGGGTATGCCAACTAGAAGCCAAACTAAGCCAAATTTAAATGCATTATTTGAATAGATAAATATTAAATCGTTAATATTTTGAAAACTATACATTTTTGGAGTAGACATCCCTATACAAACTTACCCTTATTTTTAATGCCTAATAGGATAGGGTAATAAAAAATAGGGTTTCCATTTAAAAAGATTGACTCATAAGGTTTTTGTCGTTATAATTTTTAACGATTATTTTTGACCGCTCTGAATTTATTAATTGTAAAAATATCAATACAGTCTGCAAAAGTAGTTCTTTCTCTACAAGAAAATCAACCCAACTCATATTAAAGGCTTTTGTTTTGAATAAATTTATGGTTATGTAATGGCTTGCAAACGTCATTTTTGACATACAATTTAAAATATTTAAGTCAAAAACGATTGGACTTAGGTACAAAAATAATAAATACATTATGTTTAGAATTTTACGCAGAATCTAAATAATAAATAATATATAAGGTGTCCCATTTAAAACAAGGAAGTCGACATAAACGTCCGGCATAACCAGAAGTGGAAGAGATGTCAAAATATTTTAGTTGTATGTCCTCCACTGACTTTATAATGTTACCAAATTTTCAAAACTTTTCAAAGCGTATTTTTCGAGAAATCGATCGCGGCAGTTCCCGGTGGGACACCCTGTATAGGAATTTATTTTTTTCTCTCCCAATATTATTCTTATGTTAGTTTACAAATTTCAAAGTCGCGATGGCTTACCCCAACATTTCGAAAACAAGAGCATATTTCAATAGGTTAAGAACTTTTGCACCACCTGTTATTATCTAATTTAAATTCTATTTTTCTTTTGTTAGGGCTGTCAATGCCTTTGTGTATTATGGATTATCAATTAATGCCACATCTTTAAGTGGAAATAAATACATAAACTTTGCATTAGTTAGTCTAATTGAAATACCGGGCTACACATTAGCATGGATATGTATTCAGAAACTAGGAAGGAGACCTTCTCTAGTCCTTTCTTTGTTTTTATGTGGAACTACATGTTTATTAACTATTTTTGTTACAAAAGGTAAGTATTTAGTAAAACAGTAAAAATATAACCATAAAGTAAAAACACAGGTTGTCCACTAATTAATAGTATGCAGAGCAGAGAAACCACTGCCAAAATAGTAAATACTAAGGTTTAACCAAACATACATATTTTAAAGTTTATTTGTTTTCTAGGAGACTACGTTTTAACAAAATGGTATTTGGCTTTTCTCCAGAATAAAAAGTTTATTAAACATTTTAAGAAAAATTAAATCTTTTTATGTACTAGAAAAAACTATTCTGTCCTTGCATAATATAATAAAAGTTAAGATTACTTTAAAAGACATAAATTTAAAAAAACTAATATAAAACTACTTGTATTACAAGGAAGGTTTTAAACTCTAAACACAGATCCATTAGGTCTCGGTTAAAATTATTATAATCCAATAAAATAAAATCCTAACAAGACGCCAGAACGTGAACTTTGCTTATGGTTGCGTCTCAAAAATGCGGTAAATTGTTTACAAAAAATGTGGTAAACAGTTTACCAAATATTATTTTGTTCAAACATACATACCTATACAGGGTGTCAACGAATTTATTATATAGACAAGCCATAACTCTTAGAGTGTTAGACATATCGAAATGAGACCTCGTGTAGGTATACGGTATAAGAAGAGGAGACTTTTCGCATATTTTTTACTTGCCAGTCACTTCCGGTTTAACCAGGACTGGCTCCTGTTTTAATTTTTTAAATGGACACCCTGTAAATTTTATCATTATTGGATTTTTGGAACAATTCTATGTCAGAATGTGATATTTTAAAAGTATTTAGGCATACATGGCATCTAAGTAGCCATGTACGGCTAAAATTAATCTAGGGACCACATAAACAAATAAAATCCCTAGGTTTGAGTGACTAGCATGAAAGATAGCAATAAAACAAGGAAAATTAACATTTTCGTGTCTAACTATCATTTTTCAAATGGCAATAACCCTTTTAAACAAGCACTTAAAAAAGAAGGATTTTTAAAGAATCCAATTATACCAATTTATTTGCGATCGGATTAAAAATGGGGACATAGATAAAGAAGTATGACCACCTAGATGCAATATTACAAATGGTTTTTAAAAATCTAGTAACTTTTAAAAATCTCAAATTCCTATTTAATATTGTCCCAAGAGTCTAACAATGTTAAAATATACAGTGTGTTCTATTTAAAAATTTAAAACTAAAGTAATTTCCGGTTAAACCGGAAGTAACTAAAAGATGAAAAATATGCGAAACTTTTCTCTTCCGATATTAATTTATACAAATTTGAATTTTTGCTTTGGTTTCATTCCTTCACCATCATCATCAAAAGCTATACCTTATTTGAATCGATATCTTGGACCGTTTTTCATAAAATCAAATTTTAAATTCAGGTATACTAGCATTTTGTATGTAATAAAAATATTTTTTTTTGAGAAAATTATCAAAATGTGGTAAAAGTATTAAAAAATATTGTTTTTTTATAATTTTACCATATTTTTATAGTTTTCTGGATTTAAAATACGATTTAATGAAAAACGGTTAAAGATATCGATTTAAAGAAAGTATACCTTTTTTGTATAAAAATAATAAAGACATTAAAAGGTCAAAGTAAAATGTCAAATTTGTCACCTGTGTTAAAAAATGCATACATTAAATGAAAAAAAATCGTCTCATCCTATTTAATTCCGACTTACTGAACAGCCGTTTACCTATGAAAAGATGCATTAGTATAAAGTTATTTTGTTGCCCAAATGTCATTGTAACTGTGGCAACAGTTACGAGTTATAATTAAAATAACTTTCTTTATTTTAACTTTGAAGGTCAATATCTTCCTAACGAAGCGCCATAGAACTTTCTTTATATGAAGTACTAACATTATTTTGGCACACTCTATCACCCCTATTATTTTTTACCTCACCTTTCGGACACCCTGTATATATTTTAGGCTACAATAAACTAAAAATATGTTAATAATTATAAATTTAAAAACACCAACGTTGCAGTTTTTTCCATTTAATGTATGTAAAATTACTTTGTTCTCTTTGCCTACTAGAATCTACATAACATAAAATCTACATTATTTTTTTAGTTGCTAGTAATTGGGCAGTAATAACGTTATTTCTTCTTGGAAAAATGGGCATAACTTCAGCGTTTGGAGTAGTGTACGTGCATACATCCGAAATGTTACCAACAATTATACGAAGTGGAGGTGTCGGACTTGCATCGACAATGGCTAGATTTGGCGCCCTACTGGCCCCTTTTGTTCCTTTATTGGTAAGAAAGTCACTAGCTTGCTATTTTGTTTTCGCATTTTACTCGGTATTACCGATTATATAGGGTGTAATTTAATTTATGGCTAAAAATACAGGGTACTTAAAAAAGTTCATATAAACATATGTCTTAAACGTCCTAACTTTTGAGACACAAGGTGTTAAAAATTTCAAAAAAACCATAAAATTCGAAAAGTATTTTAGTAAATACTGTTATACTGGATATAAACCTTATTTAAATAAGTATTTATTATTTTTGCTATAATAATTGCTAATTAAAAATTATAAAACCTAATTTTTAAAAGAAAAAGATCCAGCAATGATTCTTTTATACTCTAAGTATATGCAATTGAATATTTTTTTCTCTTAAACTAAACAAGAGACAGAAAAAATTAAGAGACATAAAAGCAATATTTTTATTTGCTTAATTTTAAAGAAAGCACAATTTTACACACATTTACAGAGTCAGTGGCGTACCGTTTTTTTGTTGGAAATATTTCTTCAGTTGCTTCTCGAGACGCCGCTGGACTTATTAAATGTAATTAGGTTAGTGATAAATTACCCTCTTAATGTCATTAATAATATTGCCAAATTAAAACAAAATTGGGTGAAAACTAGTTAGGATATTTTAAAAAATTGATTTTTTTTTTTTAACACTCTGCATCTCAAAAGTTAAGAGGTTTAGGACATATGTTTATATAAACTTTTCTTCCTATTATAAGCTAAGGAATAATACCTATATTTTAGCCGTCAATTAAAATACACCCTGTATAGTGCATGACTAAAGTCAGGAGTCCTCTTCTAACTTTTAAATAGTTGGGTATTAGTTTATGAAAATTTAAGGACTGTAGTAAGACGACATAAACCAAATTTTAGGCAAGAAATTACAGATATATTATTAAACTGAGAGTTGGGCGCTATTTTGAAAAAAAAATACCGGAAAGTGGCGTTTGTGGAACATGTTTTTAAAGCTCCTGACGAGTACTTTATAACCCTAGACTATAAATTCAATACCTTTACCTACTACAAGATGGGGGTACTTCATTAATTACCCGAATATCTGACTGGAATGGTCATACTTCTGAAAGTAATAATGTTAGATATATACATAATGCGGTATTTGCTTAATGCTTTTTAAAAATGTTTTTAATGGCGACATATACTAGCTAGGACAAAAAGTATATATTTTTAATAATCCATTTTGCATATTTTAACACCATTAAAAAGGTTGTTAAAAGAATTTAAAAAAGTTCAATATTTTTAAGTACACACTAAGCTATACATTTTAATTAGTTACTTTTCTCCAAGAGTGTTAATCCTTATGCTATTTTAAGGAGAAATGCTTAAATAAACCTATATTATAAATGTCTTAACTTGTAAGATACACAGTGGTAATTTTTTTTTTATTTTTTTAAACTTTACCACCCTGTATCTCTGTTCAGTAAAATGGTCTGTGTTACTAACTTATAGAACGATTTTGGCATGCTCATTTCAAAAAGACGTATTTGGTAAAGGAAACATACAGGGTCATCAAAGAACGACTATAAAAATTACTTTAGAAACACGTTGTGAGCAGTCGCTTAACTGGTTTCTGCTCTAAACACAATTTTTCTCATAAAATCAAATACACACAAGCGCCTGATAAATGACTGATTTCTACATAAAATCGTGAGTTTACATAATACAATTAAAAATCGCTGTAAATCCCATTTTCGCCAAAAATGTCGGTTGGCTTGTTTCTAAAATAAACAATTCATAATGTAAAATAGTTTTTATCCGGTAAACAGATGGGTGGAGGTCGCTTCCTATTCAGATCTTAGACTTATTTGAGCTTCATATTTTTTTATTTATATTAATTATTATTAATATATTTAGGTTTTGTAATAAATTAAATCCAATCGTTTTATATTCTTATAATAAAAAGTACTTGATGATATTAATAGGTTTTTATAATATTTTAGGGTATTTATTTTAAGCCCCTACCAATGTTGATGTTTGGTGGACTTGCTACATTAGCGGGTGTATTGGCTCTCAAGCTACCAGAAACCTTTGGTCGAAAACTTCCTGAAACAGTACAGGAAGCAGACAAATTATAAAAGAAGTAATATTTTAGGTGTCTTAAAAATAAAACAGGTTGAAAACTTATGAAGTGCAACAATTTTTTAAACAGTTTTTGACTACAAACACAAATCATAGTATTAGCAAATACATAAAAAATATGCAGGGTCGAAGACAATTTACTAATGTTATGTGTTTTATAAAATTGTAAAAAAGTTAATCGACCTGTAAATATTAATATGATTTATATGGATCATCAGGTTTTTATTGCCATTCAGATCATTGCAGAGAATTAAAAAGAGGGTCAAGATTGTCAAGGGTGTTACAGATAGTCAGACCCTGTACTGTAAGTAATTAATAACACTTCTACACATTAATGGTATTTTCAAAAAGTCTTACGTTTCATTATACTTTAAAAAAGAAAATAAAAAGATACCGGTTGAGTTATTAATTATGCATAAACAAGAACTTCATTCTATTAAAAGCAAATATCTCTGAAAAGAATGACTTTCCAAAAAAGTACATAATAATATACGAAATTGTAGTATTCTCTTTCGCGTTTTTTTGATATTTTGGAGATTTTCTACATTTTTCCAGACACTTATATTTAGAGTAATTTTAAAGTTAAAACATTTCTTTTAACTCTGTTTGGAATAGGAAAAAATAAAAAGATTTAAAAAAATAATGTCCGAAAATTATTTGATTTTGATATACAGCGTGTTAAAATTTTAGGATAAAAAAATAACTTCTCATCATGACTTTCTTACCACTTTAGATATTTTCACAACATTTTTTTCAGTTATTTTGAACATTACATTACATGTTTAACTGTAAAAGTTTTCAAAACGTTTATACAAGTGGCGTTTGAACAAGATTTATATTGATTTAATAAAAATAGTACGCAACTGCTTTTTCTTTGAATTAATATTATTTTTAAAAAACTTTTAAATTTTCTACATATAGACTTTACTTACTTTGGAGTTAATTTGGTCTCTTAATATTTATTTTCTTAAATGGAAACCGCTCGTTGTACGAAAAATAGTCAAGTGACCCAATTACTTCTAAAGCAAATAAATATTTAAAAAATTATATTGAGTCGAAGAAAACGCAGTGACGTACTATTTTTTCTTGAAAAAATCAATACAAATCTTACTCGAACGCCATTGGTAACAATTTTTAAAATCTTTTAGTGCAAGAAATGTAATGTAATAGTCAAAAGAAACGTACCCAATTTTGTGTAAATATCTGGAGTGGTAAAAAATGGGTTTTTCTTAGAACTTTAACACCATGTATCGAAAACAAAGCATTTTTAGACATAATTTTATTTGAAATGTTTTTTTTTATTTTCTTGCATTCTATACAGCGCTATAAGAAAAGTACCATCTTAAAAATCACCCTGTAGAGTCACAAATTACAGACAGCAGATGCGAATTCTAGCGTCGACAAAAAAGTACAGCTGAGTTCATTACACACTTCCTCGGTATAAAATACGGTAGCTGTTTCGTAACGCTGGCATAGATAGTAGGCGGGGGGGTTAGGGTAATTACTCTCCCTTGGAAAGGTTAAGAAATTTTAAGGGTCAATATAAAGGAGGTTGTGAAGTAGAGTTTGTAATGGAAAAGAGCTTTAAATTGCTTTTTGGTAGTAGTTTATGCACAGTATAATATGTTTAGTAGAATGAAAACCTTCTTTTTTCTATTCAAAACTGTTTTGGCCGATTTTCAATTTTGCCATACAAAACGTTGTTGAAACATACTTCATCCATTG